>JABSTT010002299.1:0-45538 GCA_013339685.2 Hyalomma asiaticum
GCTCCTGAATACGGCACAGTGATTCTTGTAAACTGAGCCACCTGTTCACACATGTTGCAAAAGCACATGCGACGAAATACCTAGGACTTCTTGGCTTTCTCTGAATAGCTCTGAGCGGACAGCAGAAGTAATAGTAACAATCTCTTACCGCTTCTTCTACATCAGACCCAAAAGCATCTAAGCCATTTGTGAAAACTGCAGTGACCGACATCGACAATGTTTAATGTCAGATGGTGTTCTAGCTTTATTCTGATACTCTTCATGTCGTTAGGACCGTCACTAAAGAAAAAAATGGTGGCCTGTTGTGGCAGCTGAATAAGTGCATCTTCTACACAGCCAAGAATGATCTCAGCTGTGGCCCGTCCAAGATTATATGACTGGATGTTCCACGACAACATGCTGTTCTGCTTCAGAGAAGAACCTTACAAACACATCAAGTTGCTGCACTCGCTGGTCAGGTTTTAGAGTTTCATCCACCATGATACAGTAGAAAACACCCGGATGACATAGTTCATCTACCACTTTTGACTAGTCCATCAGACATAATGCGTGAGAGCTTCGACCTGCCACGTCTGAAGCCCTTGGCAACACTGCTGTCCGGAACATTCTGTGGTAGATTTCCGTTGCGGTGTCGCCCCATGAGAAATGGGATGCACTTGGTTCTGATAGACATGGCCAAAATTGCTTCGCCCTTGCAAACTTGATCTTGTAGAGAGGTGCTAGAGGCTCCCTGTTCTTTTCAGTTGCATGGATGTGCTTCATTGTTGCGTGATGTCTTACTGCAGCAATGCCGTGTTGTGTGCAATCAGTAGTGCAATTGCAGACAGAGTGCTTCTGTGTTTTCAACTTCATTTTATGCACATTTCATGTGCAGGATTTTAGGCACCTTTGCAGCCATTTCACACCCAGCCATTCTCATTGATCACGCCATTCCTTACACATTTTCATTGCTCTTGGTGCTCTTTCGTCGTGATCGGCCCTTGCACCAATAAATGCCGGACATTAACCAATCTGTGTTTTCAACTCCATTTTTGCACCAAAGATGAATGGGGTCATTGTGCTCAAAACTCCTTGAACTTGGATCTTCGAAAGAACAAGAAAATAAATTCCCTAACTTGTTTTCTAGAGAAGAAAATTAGGACACCAACTCTAATAAAAAGTAATCTTTCACAATAATTGCACTGGCGACATTCTTTTCCAGTACACCAAGGTAAAAAGGAAATTACTGTATGAATACTGTTTCCTTACACTTGAACATTCTTTCCTCTTGAACGTCACATTAATTTTTCTGCAGCAAAAGCCAACACGCCATTGCTTGCTAGGGGCACCTAAAAGCACCTGTTTGCACGCATGTGAATTTTTGTCTCAAACTCTCCTTATTTTCCTTTTTTTCTGAGGAAGCATTTTCTTGCTACACTAGCGATGGGATGAAAAAGAAGCATGACAATTTGCTTATGCAGGTCTTCAGCCATGCTTTGCAACAAATGCAGAAGAGGAGCAGTCACAGACGGACAAGGCGACTATGAAAAACCCATCTTTGCTGAGGCATCCTGCAAAAGCATATTAAGTGCGAATGCACTTTATAAGCGACCCTGAATCCGCCGTCCCTTAGCAACGGCGCGAGGAGCGGAGAGCAGAGTCTGTAGCAACGGCGCAGCGACGTCACACCCCACGTGACTGCGCGCGCTCCGCCTCCTCACCGCGGTTTGCGCGGGCGCACCGCTCTCCGCGGCGTGACGTCACGGCGCGCTGTGCAGCTGGCGCCTCCGCGCCGTGGCTGCGCGCGCCGTGACGTCTCTCGAGTTTCCGACCACGATCAACGGTGGCTTCATAGACTTGGCGTTCAGTAGGAACTGTACGGTCCGCGCCGTCTTGCCGGATCCGCTCACCGTACATTTCTCGGATCACAAAGCGCTGGTACTAACCGTGAGCTACAACGATAACACCAATAGGTGCTGATCTGTAGTGACGTGTGTAGAGTGTGTGTGTGTGTGACGTGCTCGGCAATGTGTGCATTTATGCATCTACGAAATTGCGAGGTGTAAATAAATAATACTTCGTGTATAAATGTGTGTGTGTGTACAATGCATCATGACAACACTTTAAATTCATTAATTACACTTTAATCATAACTTTACTCCCCCTCATAGCATCACCCCGTGCATTCGCATTTAACCATGTTCACCCTCGGGGAAATGCTTTCTTTCTTTTTTAGCTACCGTCTCAGCAGAGCCCACCGTGTAGTTGAAAATGCATTCGGCATAGTGGCTCAAAGGTGGCACATCCTGCATCGCCCTTTCAAAGTGAAAGACGAAAACGTAGAAGGATCATCTGTGCATGTGTTGTCCTCCACAATTTCATGGAGTGTCAGACGTCGTGCTTTGCGTGCTGCCCTCCTGGAACAGCTGGCCATGTGGACTGGCCGTTCATGCAAGCAGTGATGCACTGCCACCTCTCTCAAGGACAGGCTGTCACTCAACAAGATAACCAAACTTTTATGTGGCATGGTTAATGCATTGGAACATGTAACATGCATGGTAACATTCATGATGAATTATGTATGAAAAATTAGCCACACCGATCTCTTGTGGATGATTAGCAGTGCAAATGCTAATAACTGGCCCTTCTTACTGATATATCACTGGTTGTCTAAGTGCTAACAAATATAAAAATAATTGTATCACATGCAATCAGCTTATATTCAGTGAATTAAGAATTCATTTATAATCACATCCGCTGACGCACAAAGTGGCACTGTCGTTTCTACTCCCGTCAGCCATGCCAAATGACAATGCATTTCATATTGTGATCACTGAACAAATGTTGAAATTTCATAGCAACTTTGAATGTTGGTGTTATGCCGACTGCAAGTATCTTTTAATTGGTATCAACAAGCCATGCTTCACTTGGATACGTGTAGACCAGCTTTGACATGAGCAGAACCAAGTAGGAGACGTAAAATACGCTGCCTCTAGTGACGTGCTGTGATGCTGCCTAGCAAGTTATTCCTTTGCAGTTACGGTCAAGGACAAGTCAAACTTTTATTATTATCATAACAGTAAACTTAGTCCTGAAGGAACCCCCCCGTTCTCCTTCACGATGCCTGTGACAAGGATGTCAATATCAGCAAAACAAACAAGCAATAATTGATTAATCATTTAATCAAGAAAACTAATCTGTTGTTCTGCGTTCCAGCTACGTATCAGTGACTTTCTAAAGCATCCCTTGCTGCAATGCCGTGAGTGTATCCACTTGCTGGGGGCGGTGAGCAAATGCAGCTGTTGTGCTAGTGACATCGCAAAAAAGTATGGTAGGTCTTTTGATGGCTACAATGCCTTTACTGCTCGCAACTGGTCCAAGCATTCTGCAGCTATGTCCACATGTGAGGCTGTCTGCGAGGCACTGGAAAGCAGCAGCGTATACTTTAGGGATGTGATGGTTACAGTGGGACCACTCCGTTCTCACCTAAAATCACTGGCTGATGTTTTAGGGATCTTCCGTGGTCTGGTAGTGCAAAAGAGAAAACTGAATTATGCACTGTCAAAAGACAGGCTGTATTACAATGTAGAGTACTTGCCTTTCAGCATGACACACTGCTTCTTCGTCAATTTTTACACTCTCTGACCTGCAGAATAAATTAGTCATCACATGTACATTGCAATGAAGCTAACATTTGCATTGAAAACATAATTTTCATTTTTGGGATTTTCACATGCACATAGGTTGCTCTCAGCTATCCAGTTTTATGTTTGCAGGTGCTGCACCAGGTGGTGATGCAAATGGTTCTTCTGCATGCTCATCTGTGGAGAAGGCATCGTAATTGAAATCTTCCACTTGGGCTGTCTCTGCAACATCCGTACTGCTCTCTGTGTTCGTTGCTTGCTTATCAGCAGTTGGTACTCTGCTAAGAAACAACGACAAAAAGAAAGGAAAATGTGATGTGAAACAATTTTTATCTACTCATATTGCTCACTCATGATAATTAGCATTGTTCGCATGCACGAAAAGCTGACTCTGCAGCTAATTTCCACAGGATTTTACCGTCTGTAAAGATAACCTTAGTACACCTTTTGTACTTCCAAAATTTCCTGGAAGGTTTACGAAAGCTTCCTTGCAACTCACCTTTCGGCGCTTGCGAAACGAAAGCGTGTGCAAGTGCTGAAAAAGTAACATGAACACATCGAGTTAATATCACTTGCTGTGCGCTGTGTTACTGTAACCTTTCCATGTCTAACTTAAAAAGTATGTTAAACTATTCTCATGCACCAGATTTTTTAATCAAACTTGTAAGTGTTGATCACAGTGTATTTTGTATTTCTTGATCAGGAACAGCTTTTCTCGCATCTTTGTTTTATAGTTCTTCTATTTCTTTAGTATACCTCGCCTATTTATTATTTGTATAAATGTTATCCCAGTCAAAAAAAAAGTTGCCCATACCAATTGAAAATTACCAGTTGTGTTTTGGGACACCCATTGGAAAATTCCACTGGGTCCAATTAGACTACCCAGTTGTGTTCGATGGGCCTAGCCAACTTAACCAATTGGTATAAATGGGAAATTTCCAATTCTCTTTCGGAACACCCACTGCAAAATCCAATGGGTC
Organism: Hyalomma asiaticum; assembly: GCA_013339685.2. Taxonomy (NCBI): domain Eukaryota; kingdom Metazoa; phylum Arthropoda; class Arachnida; order Ixodida; family Ixodidae; genus Hyalomma; species Hyalomma asiaticum. The sequence goes on from JABSTT010002299.1 coordinate 4,604, forward strand.
CAATTGGTCACGCAATTGTTCTGACTGGGCCTGACCAACATAATCAATTGGTAACAGTTGAAATAGAAATGGTTTTCCCAATTAGACCAATTGGTGAACCCAGTTCACCCATTTGGAAAAACCCTCTGCTTCAATTGGACTGCCCAGTTGTGTTCAATGGGTCTAGCCCACTCAACCTAATTGGTCAAACCATTTGGATTTTACTTGTGCTACCAATTGGTTGAGTGGCCATGCCCATCTATCTCATCAAGAAGTTTTGGAATACTTCGTCAATATACAAGTCCAATGATGTTTCCCAGTTTATGTACCAGAAGCATAAATTTGTGGACAAAACTATAAGTTAACATCCAAACAGATTTACTGACTGGTGTTGACGGCATGGGCATTACATATCAGTAATGACCTGAGGAGTGTACTATAGCTGTCCAAAGTAGTATGAACACAGAAGTAAGTTTAAATAAAGTGTATTTGGATATGCTACTGTACAAAGCGCTCGGCATCCTTCATTGACCTCTTCTTACGCCATTCAACCTGATGGTTCATTCATTTCAGTTCTGTAAAAGAGATAAGGCATAATGGAAATTGTTATGTGGGTTTTAACGTCCCAAACCCAGCTCTGATTATGAGAGAAGCCGTAGTGGAGGTCCCCAGAAATTTCGACCACCTGGGGTTCTTTAACGTGCACTGACATCGCACAGCACACGGGCCTCTACATTTTGCCTCCATCGAAATGTAGCCGCCGCGGCCGGGATTTGATCCCGCGACCCTCGGATAAGCAGCCGAGTACCATAGCCACTAGACCACCCTGGTGGGGCGGCTTTGTACGATTCCAAGCGTCACCTATGATTATGTGCATTTTGACCCTTCATTGATTACACGTATGTTGCGCATGAACACGGCAACATATGTTAACAAGGAAGGGCAAAATATAGATGACCAGCTTGTGTGAATCAAATGTTTCATTTTCTTTGTGTCATCTAGGCTCTTTGATATTTACTTATTGATTTCCAAACAAGCGCAGGACTTCAGAGAGCTAGAACATGAAGCAAACCTGATTACCAGCTGGACACGGATTTCTAGTTTTAACGCATTTGCATAAAAATAGCTTCTGATAACCTCTAGTAACAACTGAATGTAACATACTTACAGTACACTCCCATTCAACAGAACCTGAAGGGACAGGGAACACATGTTTTATGTAACAGGAGTTCTGTTAACTGAAATATGAACACGGGTGCAGAATCCAAACCACTCATATCGAGGCAGCTTTTCTATTTAAGCAGCAGTTCCGTTTAAAAGATTTTCGTTTAGTGAGAGTACTGTATTTGTGCATTGGTAAATATAGCCCAGAAGAATTTGCAGTGGTTTCACACCATATTTCGCCCCAACTATCAGCATTAAAAATGGCACCCCCATTTTAACGAACCCACTGTAAATTAAAAACAAAGAAAAGAAGGATGAAAACATGAAAACGAATGGCCTTAGAAGGAAAGCAACCTCATGACAGGTTCACTCAGAATACGCATTCCAATGCTCTTAGATGCACATTTGGCAGCTTGATGCTGCTTTGCCATAAGGTGGGCATTTCGTTGTTTCAAGGCAAAGTGAAGCCTACAGAGGAAGGAGTGCCCTATAGCCTTTTCAGCGACACTATGGCACGATGGGAATTTACCTAATGCATCACATTTTTCTTGAGTGGCCTTCTTAAGGCTTCCGAAGGTGCATTTAGACTCCAGCAGACGAGTCTCATATGTGGAAAAGTTGCTCACAAAAATGGAGCAGCTGAAGAAGACTATCAAGGGACCTTTAAAGGATTTCTTCCTTGCCTGACATAGCACTTCAGTGCTACAAGCTCGGGAACTCGCTTTGTTTCATCAATAATACTACTGTGACAGAGACTACGAAGCGTGTGCTTGTGCCTTAGAGCATAAGCCACGTACCCCACAAAGTATTCCAGGCTATCCTCCTCTTCCTGGCAAAGTTCATAGACACTTTCAAAGCTAGTTTCTATGACATCATGAACTGTTGACTCCTTAACAAGTTCCTTCTTTTGAATGAGAAAAGACAACAGGTCGTGTGAGTCATCAATGGCATATGAGTCATTGCGACTGGGCTGAGAAAATTGTGCGAGCACAATTACTCTGAAGGTGGAATTAAATTCCCTGGCACGTGGAACTGGTGTTTTTAGCCTTATTCTGCTGAACAAATTTTCCAGCTCGTCCTGGCTCAGCCTGCTCAACATCACAATCTTAAAGTTCTGCTCAGCAATATCGTACTGCCTCAACTCTAACGCACATAATGTTGAAAGAACAGCTCCTGTCTGTACAGGCTTCCAAGATGACTTTCCTTTTTTATCAGTGATACTCAGCCCACTGAACATGGCAATAAAATGTTTCAGGAAGTTTTTCGATTCATCTACCTTCTGTGCATTTAGGTCACTTAGAGCAGTTTTCCTGGTTATAGATTTCATTATAGTTAACCACCTAAAAATTTCTTCCAAGAAAAATGCCATTGTGAGTGCTTCCTTGAGCAGTTGGCCTTTCTACACAAGGTACCGTAACACTGGCATGGTGTAGAAGGGCATACGCTGATGCTACGTTCATTTTCTCGAAGTGGTTCGGGTCTAGGTCACGCAGTCTCAGGTGAGGTAGAAGCTTTAGCTTATGCCCTGCATCAGTTTCGCAGGCCTTCCACACGTGCTCAAGAGATACCTGCAAAAACCATGCCATAACAATGTTATTCAAAACTGAAAGTATTTTTTCGTACCTGACATCAGAGTGCCGAGTTAGTTGATACGTATTCATGCTAAGACTGCATGGAATAAACACAGACACAGGAGAGAAGTCAGACACCAGAAACACTGACCAACAACTGCAAAGGCATTAAATGACAGGACCCACCGCAACGAAGAAACCTACACCTAAAAGATGCGTACTTTTAAATAACTACAGCAGACAGCTTAGCATGACCGCTGCAAAGCATACATACATGTGTTGGGAGCTGCTTCGCGAAAGAAGAAAAACAAAATGCAACCGTAGTGTTTCCACAGCATATTCTAGAATGCGCATAGACCATGATAAATACAGTGTAGACCTCATATATATCCAGCTCTCTGGACCGTGCGCATAAAGTGCACGAATATAGGTGCCGAACTGAACTACTCAGAACTTGTCTTTCTCGCAGGCTATCCGTGACGAGAAACGTCTACCATCGGCTGTTGTACATGCTGCTGTGCCTTGATGCGTGTGCGCACTCGTTGCATTGGAAACTATACTGCCAGTTTGTGTGCCATGCTGAAACATTTCTTGTGTCCTGCTTCCATGTTTTTTATTACATGTATGTACTCCCCCACAACTGTAATGCCACCAGATGCTGTGGATAATATGAAAAAAAAAAAGAAACAGGTGTTTAAAGCTGGCACACATTTTGTCCCCTCACGACTTTTGCCATTTTTTACAACCTTAGAGTGCTTTGATGAGAAGTTGAACAGCTGTTTTAAAGGTTTGGGAGAATACTCTTAGTATACGAGGTTGTTCAGAAAAGTTAAAGGAGTACTGACACGAATTTTTGACATTCTCATATTGTTGCTGTAAGTGAAAGCACTGGCGTGGTGAACCCCAAAAAGAGTATCATGGTGCCTCGCAACACAATGAATATATTTTTAATACGACTCCCTTAAAAGCCCACTTTCGGTTTCGATTTCGAGGAGGCGGTTTCCTAGTGACGTGTCAACAGAGTCGGTCGTACGTTTAAGCCACGTAGGGACAGCAATTCGTGACAGCGTCGCTGCAACTCTGTCGTTTGTAGTAAGTTACACGTGGGGCAAGCAAACAACGACAATTTCACGGTCGTCCAGCGTCCCTGACGGCGATTTCAGCGATTTTTAAGAGACTGTGCTCATACGTCATCGTAGTGTCCATTGCGCTGGGGCTGGCTTGCAGTGCTGTTCGACGAAAACTTTAAAACCAAACTAAAATATTTTGTACATGTTTCCTGGCTTCCGTGTGCGGAGGGCATTAACAATACATGACTAGAAAACGAAAAATGTATAGTTTGCGGCGCCGCAAAATCGTGTCAGTCCTCCTTTAAGAAAATATCTAGAAATTATAGTCCACCATTCTGACGCTATACTTTAGTAAAGTTCAGCCCTTCTCCATTTATTTAAAATTTTTCACTCACTGTGGTGGCCACATATTCAAAGTCCTCAAGGACCTGAATAACAGAATTACCTAAGGCACCCTCTAAAGGTTTGTTAATCTTTCTGAGGTATAAATCACTAAGAATCTAGTCTATCTTTACATTGTCGAGAGTGTGAATGCGCACTGAAATTTGATGAGTGCATAGTTTTTACAGGCACAGAAAGGAAGAAACGTGTCTAGTGGTTGAGGCACAGCACACTGATAATTGTGGTAGTGAATGTGTGAGCCAACTGTCGATTAGCTCACATAAACAAGAAATCAAATGCCTTAACAGTTATCTCTCATGTAGACACCCACGCGTGCCAGATTGCTAGGTAACGCCTATTGTTTGGGCATGCGCGGACAAGTTTTCATGCCCACTAACTTTTCCGCCACTGCGCGCATTTGAGGTTATTAGTCGGCGTTTGTGGTGTCTTATGTTGTGTCGCGTGTTTGCTGACCCATTAGCATGAACTTTCAGTTTCTTTAAGAGCTATGACAGGGGTTCTTAAGAATTTTGGTCCCTAGGAACCCAGTCACGCTCCATTAAATGCTCAGAAACCTCCCACCCCCCTTTCGTGCAACCATTTTCATTCGGTTTATGCTACATTCACGTGCAATAAAATAAAAAACAAGGGTATATAAAAAATTGTTCACCGACATGAAACTGAACTCATTTTCCTTGCATCAACAAATCGATGTGAGGCTACTTCACACTCGGGACCAGCCATATGTTGGCTGTTGGATTCAGCCGATTCTTGTGCTGATTTTTCAGATAGGTTAGTGCCGAGAATGCCTGCTCACAAGAACATGTTGCAAATATCGGCAGCATGTCCACTGACTTATTAAACATATGTGGAAATAAAGGAACTGCGTGGCCTGCTTTCGGAGCCTGGCTGGCTACAAGCTGCTGGCAGGATTTATTTCGGAGCTTGCGCGTTTCTGTTATGTGCCGAGATGTGCTTATTGATACTCGGGCATAATGGGGGCTCCTTAGATCCACCGCACCTCGGGTTCGTCTTCTAAGTGACTTGGCGAGTGCGGAACAAGGGAAAAATTTATCATTGGGTCGTGGAACCCCCAGGATCCACGGAACCCACTTTGAGAAACCATGAGCTATGAAATGGCAAAACGTAGCTACTGTTAAAATCCAGCCCAATACAACCTAATGCTTTTCTTGTGTTTGTGCTGACTCTAAGACACATGCTCCATCACCGAAAATACACTACGGTACTAATAAAATTAAGCACATTATTCTTACCTTGTTGCATGGGAGGGCATGTTTTGCCAAGGTAGCCGGATCGAGAATAATGTCTTGTCCTCGAACAAGATGCCCTCTTAAGTTTTTCAATAGATGTGGCACATCTGCGATAAAGTACAGCTGTCTGTTATGCCCACAGGGGTGAGGGCATGACACCTTTGGCTTCCCGTATTTTGTTGCTTGAATATTGCACAGACGCCAGATGGCCATGTTCCCTGGGCCCATGTCCGTCACAACAGCACTGACAGTCACCCCGGCAGACTCAGCGCACTGTATGACTTCAAACAGGCAATCCTTAACTTGCTGAGCATCAAAAGAGGAGGCTGCATGGGGAGAAAGAGGAAATTATTAGCAAAAATCACGAATTTCAGAAAATGGTCATTTCTGTCCACATTGAGAAGCAATTTGCACGCTGTGGTGCTCCAATTAAAAATCAGCTTTATACTTCAATCGAAAGCAAATGAACAGTTCTTCTTGTACGGCAAGTTTTATTATTGGGTCATTCCACGCCAAATGTCCAAAACATTGTGCTTGACCCTCTCCAGTTGTATTGCAAGAAATTGTGGACCTTCATATCAGTACACTATTTGCCCTCGGAAAGTATTTTTTGGAAAAAAAATCTTTTGGTCTATTACAGTGATTTGAATTTTGCCGTAGTGGGTGAAACCTAGGTTGCGAAAAAATACTCTTAAAAACACAATTCTTCACGGAACACCTTAAATATCTGCTATTTGCTTGAAAAGGAATGACACTATCTTATTATCACCCATTGCCAACCACTACTGTGTCTCACGATGTGCTTTGTGGTGAAGCAATGCTGCAATTTTGTGCCCATTTTGATTATTTTTAAAAATTCTACGAATATCACAGAGACAATAGGACTATATCACATGCCTGGATAGTTTGCAGAAAGCATGTAGAAAAACTATTGAACTTCATGACCGAGTAGTTTCGAAGTGAAAGGGGCGCAAACATTGAAAAATGCATGAAATGCCTCATATTCAGGCACATGTAGAGTGTGGTGATGCGGTCCAAGTAAAAATGCATGCTTGGTCTCATTTGGAAGAGTAAACAAAGGAGATTTATTTCTGAAAGCTTAATCGGAGTGATCTTTGTTTTACGCGAGAAATAAAAATTTATGTTGAGTGTTCGCAGCATGCCTGGGTGTGGACCTGTAAGTCCGCTTCACTACGCTGCCACACTTCCTTGGGGCAACGGAACTATGTGGCACCCACGCAGCTGGCAAGATCATGTGCTGCTGTGAGTTTTCACTTTGCTGAAAACTTGCAAACAGTATATGGCTGGCAGAAGGTTTCGGAAGGCAGTGGTGGAAGTGGCTTTTGGCGTTTCGGAGCAGCTTTCAGAGCAGGAAAAATGGAAGTTTGGAGCAAGAATTAGTGCGCTTGGAGAACAAAAATGTCCTGTTTGTAGCAAGCTAACTACTGTTTAGAGCAGTCTCACCGCAGCAGGTAGGTACCGATATGTGCATGGAACACGACAAATAAATATTATTTTAAAAATAATTGCATTTATTATTGATCATATATCGCACTTACCAAATTTACCAACTGAAATATGAACACATTTACGGAACACACAACTTTTGCAGAATGCCTGCCATTTTTGCACTATCAGGTATCATTTTACAGTTATTACAATGCAATACTATCACAGAAAAACTCTCACATGAGTCTTTAAACAGAGTACTTCAGCTCTAAAAAAGAAGTAAACATCACAGTGAAATTCACATGCAAACCTCATAACTGAGACTAGTCCTATAGGCACGCACAGCTTTTCTTTTTCTTTGAATCTTCAGGCTTGCTAAGACTGCTAGCAAGTTTTGCCTGACCCTCCTTGAGCAATGCTTGTCCACTTTCAATATCATCAAACTTCTTAGCCTTCATCCCTTTTGCAATAAGCAGTTCTGCATTGGCTAGCATCTTCTTAGCAGAATCGATATCCATCTGTATACTTCGCTTCTCATCCACTTTGGTTCCTACGGAGTCTTGGTGAAGGTTGGCTTTCTTGGCTGAGGGTTCACATTCTGCAAACACACGTTCCTGGTACTTTTTAAATGAGCCCTTTACCGCTTTGATCATATCAGGCTTTAGAGGAACGGCTGAGGCATCTTGGCCATACCGGCTACAAAATGATTTAGTAGCACGCATTCCATTTACACTTGTAATTGAAAGGTTACTTCGCTCATGGAGAAGACAGCGATTTTCACTGAATCCCCTTTCAACGTCAGCATTACCATGCGCAAGCGACAGCATAGCTTTAACAAATTTCACTGTTCGGGGGTACTTGGGACCACCGTCTTTTGACAAGAGGCTGAATACATGTTGCCACGCATCGTCGAGACGCTCATGTGGATTAGAGGAAAACTCTTCTGTGGAGAGGAGCGTTAGTTCGTCCATCAGAGAAGACACTTCCTGCGGTGGTACCACTTCTGGCACTTGTGCCAAATTCCTGAGTGCCACAATGGCGCTCTCCTCCTTGACAGCACTTGGATGAAGGCTCTTGAGATCTTGAAGCACCTGATTGCCAAAAGGGAGCCTTGAAAGCAGATACTTCGCAACCTGAATGTAAAAGCTAAGTGCACCTAGTCTAAACATCTTCTTCTCTTCAGGCGTGAAAGAATTAATGGAATTTTCAGTGTCTGCACCAATTTCAACTACCTGTTTCCAATTCGCAGAGCACTCTACGTTAAGGGATTGAAGTTCCACTCCTGCGAAGTCCCTGTATGCACCGATCAGTAGGAAACGTCCCAGAATTCTTTTTACAAGCTTCACCATTTCTTCATACAATATATGGAGGAGTGGCTCACGTCGTTGAAATGACGTCAAGAATTCAACAAACACATCTGCGACATTTTGAAGAAAGATTGCCTTGGGAAGTAGATCCTTTCCCCGCAGGGGCGTCTGCGTGAGCAGGCGTTTGGTGTGTGGCGACACCACGGACCCGAGCCAACGGGGGGGGTTTCGACCCCCTCCCACGTGTCGCCGTGCGTGGCTTTGCCGTGTCCGGGGAAAAGGGGATCCTGGGGGTTGAGCCGACGCCGGGTGATTGGACCTTTAAGGCCCCCCGGAAGAGGCAACACACCCCTTTGGCCCGTGCTTCCCGTAGACGGCACCCCCGGACTGACCCACCCGGGGGAAATCGGCAGTCGCCTTTTCCTGTCTCTCTCCTCTCACATCTTCGCCTTTTTCTCCTACTTTACATCTTTCCTGTCTTCTCCTCTCTTCTGCTTACTTCCAGATTTCCTGGCGGCTAGGGTTAACCTTGTGTGGGTAGCCAGCCTTGGATACGCCATATTTGGTTATAGCGGTAATGTACAGCTGGCGCTTGCAGGAACTGTTTTCCACACTTCCTGCGGCGTCCCCATGTTGGGCTCCATGGTGGGTGGTTGGCGTTACTGCTGAAACATAATATATCTGATGGCTTCCGCTTTCCCAAAACTTTCCGATCGTCCCCATAAGAGGGGCCGCACCGAAGATGTATTTCGCTTTGTTGGAAAAGAAACAGAAGTATTCCCCCGCTTCCATGTCATTCATTCCGAAAAAGAAGGAAAGACAGTGAGAATGACCTCACCTTTCCTTGTCTCAAAAACTCTCGCTGAAACTCTTGGAGTAGGTTATAAGGCTTCGAGAATGGCTAATGGAGATCTGCTGCTGGAAGTCCAAGATCAAATGCAATGTCAGAAGCTGTCCAACTTAACATCATTTGGGGACGTCCCAGTAACAGTCTCCCCACACCGCACAATGAACACATCCCGGGGTGTTGTCTCTGATGATGACCTCATGGGACTAACTGAGGCTGAACTTGTTGAAGGGTGGAGCGACCAAAATGTCTTGAATGTTAAAAGAATCAGTATGAGGCGCGATGGCAAGGAAATACACACAAAGCATCTAATCCTCACTTTTGGCTCCAGTGTTTTGCCCGAAACCATCCAGGCAGGGTACATAAAACTTAAAGTAAGACCGTACATTCCTAATCCTCTCCGATGCTTCAAGTGCCAGCGATTCGGCCACAGTTCACAGAACTGTCGCGGCCGGTCTACCTGTGCAAAATGTGGCGCAACTGAACATTCGTCTGAGTCCTGCGAAAATGTTTTACACTGTGTGAACTGTGAAGGGGACCACGCCGCGTACTCGCGATCGTGCTCATCATGGAAGAAAGAGAAGGAAATTGTTGCGCTGAAAGTAAAAGAAAACATCTCCTTCAAGGAGGCACGCAGACGTATTTTCTACCTACCGAAGGGTAGCTTTGCCGATGTGGCGCATCAGGGGGCAGCGTCACAACGGCTCCCAGCGACTGTCCAGCCCACACGTAGTGAGTTGGCAGCGACGCCAAATGCCCCCTTGGCGGCTGCAGCCAGTGCTGCGACGCCACTTCTTAGGAAGGACCCACCAGCCTCTGTGCAGGTGGGCCCAAAGGCTCCGCCCCTCGAGGCGAAGCCTGTCCGGCGAACGTCCAACGCCTCGCAAGAGACGATGGACACTAGTTCGAGTGAGGCGGCGCGAAATGCGCCAAAGGAGCGGCGCGACATTCTCGACCGCCCCAAAAAAGGGAAAATTCCTGTTACGGGGCCTCGAAAGAGCTCCATAACTTGAGGTATCTTAAAGCACACAGCACTAACCTATCATTCAAAATGGATACGCAGGTATTGCAGTGGAACGTAAGAGGTCTCCTGCATAATCTAGACGATGTTACTGAGCTCCTGCGTAAATTCAGTCCAAAAGTGCTGTGTGTCCAAGAAACACACCTCAAACCTACACACACAAATTTTCTTAGACAATATGCCATATTCCGCAAGGACCGTCATGATGCCCTCACTTCGTCCGGTGGTGTGGCGATCATAGTCGATAATAGCGTTGCCTGCAGGCAACTCCACCTCAATACGCGTCTAGAAGCAGTTGCTGTTCAAGCAGTGCTCTTTAATAAACTGATCACTGTCGTCTCACTATACATTCCCCCAGGCTACACACTCACAAAAACCGAATTTCAAAACTTAATTGATGAGCTTCCGGAACCTTACTTACTGGTCGGAGACCTAAACGCCCATAGCACACTCTGGGGCGATTCTCGTTGTGATTCTAGAGGACGACTGATAGAAAATTTCCTTTTCTCTAGTGGTGCATGTCTGCTGAACAAAAAGGAACACACATACTTCAATGCCACGCACCACACATACTCATCTATCGACTTAAGCATCACATGCAGTCCTCTACTTCCGTATCTTGACTGGCGTGTTATTAAGAACCCATACGGAAGTGATCATTTCCCCATAGCAATAAGTTTAACTAAACAAGACGATGGTTCCCCACAGCTTCCCCGTTGGAAAATCAAGTCGGCAAACTGGGAGCTATTCCAAGAATATGCACACTTGCAGTGGGATGACATTGCTCTTTGTAGCATAGACGACGCTGTGTTGTATATAACACATTTTATAATTGACGCCGCTGAAAAATGCATTAAGCAAACTAACGGACTAGTAAGAAAACGCCGTATACCGTGGTGGAATGAAGAGTGCAGGGAAGCAAGGAAAAAACAGAATAAAGCTTGGGGATTACTTCGGGACCATCCAACAGCTGAGAACCTCGTTAATTTCAAGAAAACCAAGTCTCAAGGCAGGCGAGTGCGCCGACAGGCGAGGAGAGAAAGTTGGCAAAAATATATATCTAACATAAACTCTTATGCGGATGAAAGTAAGGTGTGGAGTAGCCTAAACAAACTGAACGGCCGGGAAGCACAACCATTACCCTTACTAAATACCTCGGGCAATAGCATAGAAGACCAGGCAGACTTTTTGGGGGAACATTTCCAACATATTTCCAGTGCATCCCATTATAGTCCAGCTTTTCTTCGGTTCAAGGAACGCGCAGAGCGGGAACGCCTTGAACAAAAACGCGCGAAAAGTGAACCCTACAACTGTCCGTTTAATGAAGCTGAACTGAATGCCGCTCTAAATTCCTGCAGGAGCTCTGCACCAGGTGGCGACCGCATCATGTATGAAATGATAAAGAACTTACATACTGAAGCTCTAAATGCACTTCTGTCCCTTTATAACACCATGTGGGCAGCTGGGTACATTCCATCGTGTTGGAAAGAAGCCATCATCATTCCAATACATAAACATGGCAAGGATCCGTCCTTGGCCAGCAGCTACAGGCCAATAGCCCTGACAAGCTGTTTGTGTAAGGTCTATGAAAAAATGATAAACCGGCGACTAATCAGTTTCCTCGAAAGCAACAAGCTACTCGACCCCCTTCAGTGTGGATTCAGGGAGGGTCGGTCAACACTTGACCACCTTGTTCGCATCGAGGGGATTATTAGGGATGCCTTTATCCATAAACAGTTTTTTCTGTCCGTATTTCTTGACCTCGAGAAAGCCTACGACACAACATGGCGATTTGGGGTCCTCAAAGACCTGTCCGCGTTGGGTGTGCATGGCAGCATGTTCAAGACTATAGAAAGTTATCTGTCTAATCGCACGTTCCGCGTTAGGGTCGGAAATGTCCTCTCGAAATCGTTCATGCAAGAAGCTGGTGTGCCGCAAGGGGGTGTGCTTAGTTGCACCCTCTTCATTGTGAAAATGAATTCGCTTCGTACAGTGATTCCTCCCACCATGTTTTACTCGGTCTATGTTGATGATGTCCAAATAGGCTTTAGATCATGCAACCTCTCAATCTGTGAGCGACAAGTTCAGCTTGGCCTCAACAAAGTATCAAAGTGGGCAAGTGAGAATGGTTTTAAGATCAACCCCCTTAAAAGCTCGTGTGTTCTTTTTAACAGGAAAAGAGGCCTTGTGTCAGATCCTGAGGTCACACTGGACGGACAACACATACAGGTAAACAATGAACATAAGTTTCTAGGTGTCATCCTTGACTCAAAACTGTCCTTTATCTCACACATCAAGCACCTTAAAACTAAATGCCTAAAAACAATGAATATCCTAAAGATACTGTCACATACAACGTGGGGAAGCGATAGGAAGTGCCTAATGAACCTGTACAAGAGTCTTGTCAAGACACGTCTGGACTACGGCAGCATAGTCTATCACTCTGCCACAGCAAGTGCGCTGAAAATGCTTGATCCGATACACCATCTAGGCATCCGTCTAGCCACTGGGGCCTTCAGAACAAGCCCTGTCGAAAGCCTCTATGTGGAATCGGACGAGTGGTCGCTCGATTTACAGAGGTCGTACCTATCCTTTAAGTATTTTTTGAAAGTAAATGCAAATGCTGATCACCCCGCATATCCTGCTGTAAATGACCTGTCCAGTTATCAGCTCTTTAATCACCGACCGGCAGTCAAAGAACCCTTTCCAATACGTGTACGAGCACTAGCTGAGGAAACAGGTGTCCCTATACTCGAACATCGCTTAATGACTCCTACATTACAAGCCCCACCATGGCAGTGGCAGATGATCGACTGTGATTTGTCTTTTCTTAATGTAATAAAGCAAGCACCGGTTGTGCATATTCGTATGCACTTCCGGGAACTGCAGCAGAAGTACGCCTGTCCGGAATATTTCACTGACGCCTCAAAGTCCCACGCCGGTGTGTCATACGCTGCGGTTGGTCCGTCCTTCTCGACTGCCGGCGTTCTAAACCCAAACACAACCATCTTTACAGCGGAAGCTTACGCCATCCTGGCGACGGTCAAACATATAAAACAATTAGCTATACCCAAGGCAATCATTTATACCGACTCTTTAAGCGTGTTGAAATGTCTGAATACTCTCGGGAGGCACAGAAACCCCGTAATTATAGCCCTTTACTCAACTATCTGTATCGCGTACGCATCCAGCCAGCAAATCGTGCTGTGCTGGGTGCCAGGGCACCGCGAGATCGAAGGCAATGAGATGGCTGACAAGTTAGCCACATCCGTTCACACGGACGTTGCCACTTCGTCGATGGCCGTCCCTGTGATGGACCTAAATCCCTTTATCAGGAAAAAGATTAGGGCCTATTGGCAACGTCTGTGGGACAGTGAAATAAATAATAAACTACACACTATCAAGCCTCATCTCGCTCATTGGCCGCCAGAATCTAAGACACGCCGCACACAAGTTACTCTCTGTAGACTCAGGATAGGACACACGTACAGTACACACACATACATATTGTCCGGTAGTGATCCGCCTGTATGCAATTGTGGTGAGCCGCTCAGCGTACTTCATGTCCTCCTGCAATGCCGCGAACTAGAACTCCAGAGGAAAAGACATTTTGCAATACTGCCACGACAGCACCTCCCACTGCACCCTTCTATGTTCTTGGGCAATGAACCTATTTTTAAATACCAATCTCTACTTGCCTTTTTTAAGGATGTATATAATTTCCGAGTCATTTACCCAGGTGACCTGTAGCACGGCCTCTCAACAGAGGCCGCTGCTGCGGCATTTTCTTAGAGAAAGCACGCGCTTCCTAGCCTTTCCTTTGTCCAGGAAGGCTTCCGGTAGGTGTCGTGCTACTTTCATGTTTTAGATATTTTAGTACCATGACCTTTTCTCTTTCATTCCGGACCCATAGATCACTCCACACGCCATTGCCATAATTTCAGCCTATCTTGTTTTTTACGCTCCTTTACAGCGATAGTCTTTAGGCCTCCTTACAGCCACGTACCACCAGTCATTGTAACGCACCAATCACGGCAGACATACTGTTACTGTCCTGGCGCTCTTTGGCCACACTTGGCCCTTGCGCCACAAAACACCAAATACCATCATCATCAAGTAGATCCTTTTTCATTAGATTTTCTTTCAGACGCCTATAAATATTGCCACCCGCTCGACTTTTTTGTTGGGCACCTAGAACTGTTTCCTTGACAGCGTCATGTTGTTGGATAAATCGATCCAAAGCTGAACTCAGCGTCGGTCATCGCGAGCTCACATGCCGCAGAAGGACATTTTCAGGCAAGCCTAGGAATCACTGTGTTGTCTTAAGCGTAGCACTTTGTACGGCTGAATTTTTTAAAGTGATATATGTCAAGCAACGTTGTTTCTACAGTATCACCAAATGCTTCGTGCATTATGCACCTTATGCAAACTACATTCACTAATGTCCAGCAAAGCTGGATTCACATCTTCTCTCAAACGTTTCTTCAAACTTCGCATGACGTTGGGCCTGTCACTGTAAAAGCAAAGCATGTTTCCTGCAGGCAAATCTTGCAGGGCTTCTTTGACATGTGCCAGCAAGATTTCTGATGTTGCAGAGCCCAAGTGATAAGAGCGCAAATGCTCAACGACAACACGCTTCTGTGAATCAGAAAAATATCTGGCCATCACATCCAGCTGTTGGCAGCGTTGCTCTGGGAGCGGTGTTTCGTCGATCTGAATTGTGTAATATGTGTGTGGCTTGTTTAGTTCGTCTGTGACTTCCTTCTTAAAATATGGACCTAGGCCATCTGAAATTATGTATGATAGCTTCTTCCTAACACACTGGAACTCCTTGGCTATGTTAGAGTCAGGACACATCAACGGCATCATCTTCGTTGCTGCATCCCCGTATGTATAAGGGATCCCAGACAACGCCACTCCAAGCGCAAAATAAGTATCCGCTCGAGCAGCACAGTCTGCCTCCAAAAGTCCTGGCCCAGTTGAAAAGCATGATTCCAGCTGAACTTGCTTAGTAGCAGGCTTCTTTAGAACACCAGAAGCATCTCTATGTTGATTGCACATTTCAACGTGACTTTTATTGGCAGCATGACGCTTGACAGCCGCTACACCATGCTGTGCACAGTTTATGACAGTGTTGCAGATGGTGCAGAACGCTTCCTCTTGTTTTATTCCTTGTCTGCACCAAACAGAGATGACGTCACCATTGGAATCAATCTCGTTGAGCACTTGGACATTATTAAACTTGCTTTGACGACCTGAAAGAAAATGTTGCCCTGATTACACAAACTTCTGATAATACAACTTCGCACAAACTTGCATATCTATTTTTGCAAATGCACGGTAAATTGAGCAAGAGAAAATAGTGTCTGAAATTTCGAGGCAAAACTATTACCAGCATTGTAAGAATCGCCTTCACGATGCCGTTCTACAGAATTAAAACAGACTCCAAACAACGAAAAAAATTGCCGCGTCAAAGGTGCCCAAGGCACCTTTGCGAACGGAAAGTCGGGCACGTCCGAGCGCACGCGCCTTATTACGTCCCACTCCCCTCAGACGCTTGCGCACGGTCCTGCCTGGTACAAATGCGCGCGATTGCTTTCATATTAGGAGGCGCAATTCCGACCGACATCAAACCCCGCTGCGTTCTCGTTTGGCTTCTCCGTGCACACCGCTCCGCCGCAACCGATGTACTTTAAAGGTCTATTGCCCACTCGGATATTCGACTGAATTCAAGTTCTGGTGTTCCCTGCTTGGTGGTACGCTGCCACACCATAGCACAAAGAATAACTGAAATAGGTATCGCAAGGCGCGGTAATATCATTATACAATGCCATGATTATATAAAAATCCACGGCGACAGGCGCGCTGTTAATTTTCACAACCGCGTTTCATATGCTACCGACCAATTTTAAAGAATCCAAAATTCGATATATTATGAGTTCAGTCAGTACAGATAAGCGCGATATGGCCCAGATCAAGATTACACGACAATAACTTCGTGCGCACTGTCACGAGTTTGTGTGGGAGGATCTCGGGAGCGCTTGACATGAAACCTTTCCTACGACGGGAGCTCAGGGCGTGCTGGCAGCGCCTATGGGATAGGCAAACGGATAACAAATTGCATGTTATCAAACCGAGACTTGAAAACTGGCCAACAGTATCCCGATCACGCTACACACAAGTCACACTTACCAGGTTACAAATAGGACACACTCACTCAACACATTCACACCTTTTGTCTGGTGGTGATCCGCCATTATGTGAGAAATGTGGAGAACCACTTACGGTTCTCCACATCCTCGTCCAGTGCAATGAGTTAGATGCTCTAAGAAAAAAGCACTTTTTACTACCCTACCGACAGCAGCTCCCACTACACCCTGTGATGCTCATCGGTAGGGATCCGCTTTTTAAACTTCAATCACTATTCACGTTTTTAAATGATGTACAGAGTTTTCACACCATATTCCGAGGTGATCCGTAGCACGACCTCTGTACCGAGGTCGCGGCTGCGGTGACTACATCCCCACCATGTTTTATTATCACGACCTTTCGCCATCCACTTTAGCTGCACATATTCCACGTCACTGTCATGATTTTAATAACTGTATCTTTTTACCCGCGTTAGCGCGAGGAATTTTAAGGCCCCCATACAGCCACGCACCATATCATTGTTCACATCTCTTGTCTTCTGAAATGGCGCTCTTTGGCCATCAATTGGCCCTTGCGCCATAAAACAACACACATCATCAGAGAGAGTGACGGAGGCGAGAGGCGTGAAGCGTTAACAAAAAACAACAAATGTTACTTTATAAAAAGGAACACAAAGACATGAAATGGATGAACAAACATCACACCGCACACCAAAAAAGAACCAGGGAAAAACAAACTAAGTTAACAACCTATCATAGCCTACAAACCCTCCGCGTTGGGCGCAGTTCCAACGGGAGTCTCTCAACACTCTGTCCGCGGCCGTTGCTCACGCTGAAGTAGGATACGCTTACATTGAATTCGTTGCGGTGCGGTTCGAAGTCGGTGATCTCTCGGTGGGTCGTGTCGCGTCGCTGTCGTCGACAGACGCTGCTGGTGGTGGCCGCCGCTCACGCAAGGTCCGTCCTCGTCCGCCGCCTTGCTGCTCCTGTGACGTGACCAGTCACCGCTTAGGCCTAGCCCAGCCTAGGCCTCCTCAAAAGTGATGTCCGGTCTCCAACCAAGACCGACCCTCTGTGGCGATTCTTCTGCCGGTCGTCCCGTTCTGCCGGCGAAGGTGGAGCGCTGCGGGTACGCCGGGAACTGCTGAAGTTCGGCTGCTGCCACTCCGAAGTCCGTGCTCGATCGTCAGCCAGATCGACGGCACCCCGGAGCCCGACGCCCTCGTCTCCTCGTCACCAGACCGTAGCTGGCCAGACACCCTTCGTCGACCGGTGCCGCGCAGAGAATGCCCGCTCAGCCTTCTCGATCACCGATTTTTCCTCGGGTCGCGTGCCGCGAGCCCGCTTACATCCAATTATGAACACATACGTGTCTGCGGCGCGTGCATTCCCGCGCCACTTCGCCGATCTCTCCGTTTCGTCTGCTAGCCTGTGTTTGTGGGGCCCTCTTACTCATGACACGCACATCAATACATAACACGTGGCTGCTGATGCCGCACGGTCACTTCGTACGAACTACTGCCGCTACTGCACTGAACCGTGCTGCGTGGAGACAGTTACAAATCGCAAACAAACAATGTAAAATAATGAGCTGTGATACCGCAATACAAGTCTCCATGAATAACTTGCTAATAAATGCACCTATTGGCACTCGTGCCTTTTATTTTTTTGTTCACATCAGTTCAGAGCTAGTAATGTGCGATATAAAAACGGGACTTAAATACTTGTGTCGAACAAAGAAAAGACGAGCCCCTTGATAATTCCGGTGCTTTTAGGGGCTACTGATGTCACAGGGGGGGACATCCAAAGCAAATGTGCTCACAAAAGCAGCACGAAACGTGCGTCAAAAACGCGACAATAAACGGTAGGTTTAACAGCACAATACCATCAAGGTTTTTACAAAGAATAACAATCCAAGGCTCGAACACTTCAACCTTAACTTTTCAAGCATTACATCCACGTCAGTGAACACAAAACAGGCGTCAACGACACATGTCACAGGCTTACCTTTCCTTGCAAAAGCCATTTCGTCGCCTGCCGGAATGGCCAATGCACCCAGCACGTGTGACTGGTGCGCTGGTGCGACGTTCTCTGGCCACTGGCCAACGCTTCGCACACGGCTAGCAGTGGCTGAAGATAGGCTTGGCTTAGCTGCTATTTCGGGACTGTTTCGGTTTTGGAACCATTGGCCGTGGAAGCGAGCATCACAAAATGTTGTCCTCGGCGCAGGCATGGCGCAATATACGCGAAAAACAGCCATTTGGCACAGCATGTAGCTGCATTTCTGTCTTGGCGCAGTTTGGCGCAATTGGCGCAGCACTTCCATCACTTGGAAGGGCACTGAAGGCTGCCCGTTAGTAGTCGGAGCTGAGCATTATTTCATTGCCACGTCACTACATGCGCACGTACGACAGACAGTACTTGGGTTGTGTGCCCGGTTTTCGATCTCTGCGGAGGTTGCAGTTCTTACTTCCGTTACCGACGTGTGGTCTTCGCCACCTGAAATGCCTGTGTTGCTGAGTAGGAAGTGAGCCCAGCGTTAACAGTGGTCATTGGTGATGGCACGAAGTGGTGAAACGTGTACGTACCTTTGAGGAAGTTGTAGACTCAAACCTTGCTGAGAGCTTGACTTTCTTTTCTTGAACCCTTCTCCCTGGCACCCAGAGCATAAATATATCTCTGATATTTTTTTCTGACCAGGTAAAAAGCTCATGGGGTGTAATGATACGTGCCTTGAAGGGTCTCTGAAGACTTGCCCTGGCTGCCAGCCGCTTCACGGTGCTGCCAACCCCATTGCAAGCACCTAACCATGAGAGGTTGCGATGACGTTCCACTGTGCAGCTAAACTATAGTCTTTTTCATGGTAGCACAAGTTTAAAATATTTTTCTTGTTTTTGTACTGCGACGATGCACCGTAGGAAAAGTAGTGAACTTTTTTTACATCAGGAAGTTCATATTTTAGGACTTCGAGTACTTCATCTTGAAATGTAGCCACTCCAGCTGTAGTGTCTTCAAGACAGTCCGAAATCACAACAAATGATTTTGCCCAAAGGGAGCCAGTCTCCTCGCAGCGATGGTATGCGACGAAGGGATGTAATGTGGCTTGCTTGTTTACCCAGTGGTATGATTGGGAAGCATCTTGCACAAGGAAACTTTATATGCGAAGTCCAAAATATGAATCAACTCATCACCCTTGAGGTTCGTTTTCAGCTCAAATATTTTGCTTGCTGCTCGCACACGAAGTGGTGCAACTTTAGCTCTTGCAACATGTCTACAAACTTCTGAGAAAATTTGGCTGGAGTTAATTGTTTCGCGCTTGCAGTGGATACCACTGATATCTGCTGGACATGAAGGTAGTCAATCTTATCGGTATCGAGAGATGATGCGTTGCCTAGCATGCTTCTGAGGGCGTCGCTGCTTGGGCACACAAGACAGCAGCCGCGCATGCAGTCTTCATTTTCTGTTTCGCATGCAATTGAGACGTTCCCCGCTATGCTACCTACTGCCAGAGGTGCGGGGAAGGCCACCCAGTGCCTTTACTAGCCACTAATTACGACCACTACACTTGCTCACCTCCTCTTGGCTGCACATCTCAACAACTTTCAGTGCTCAGGTATTCGTGCTGGGGTCGGGAAGTGAGAGGCGCTACGACCTTTTCTCATTTACTGACGCATGTCATTTTGTCGCGAAGACCGCGTCGCGTAGAATGTTTTCTTGTTCTTTTTTCTTTTTCGACTGCTTTCTTAGAAGGGTGCTCAAGCAAACGAGCCGGCGCACCGCAGGGAGTCTTCTTGACGACGTAGTACAGAGAACGAAGACCACTGGTGTGCGTCGCGGCCACTTTCTGGAATGTGTTGTTTGTATTAGTTTTGTAGCAAAGCCGGATGCACGCGATCACGAGGGCTCGCGTTGAGCATCGTTAACTTCGGCCTGCCTGATTGGTCCGCGTTGCCATGGATGTTGAGAGGTGCTATTTAAGCGGCGACACTGGCCTTTTTTGAGAGCGGACTAGGGGACCATGACGCTAGAGACCACCGGTGACCAGTTCGGCAGGCCGACGGGGTATGATACGATTTTCTATGTTGTATAATTTTTGCCCTGTGTGTTTTCCAACTTCAAGATGTCTTAGCTAAATAAACCCCCCAATGAGTGCTCTCCCAATTCACTGTGTCGACTCCTCATCGCTTGCCTGCGTGGAGTGGCTCCCACGCCTCTTCGTCTTCCTGATCTTCCGATGCGTCTAACATTAACGGCCCCGACGTTTCGCTACAAAGTGGTGGAGGTTGCTCGGTAGCGATATTCCCGCTCTAAAGCTATGCCCCGAGTCAACAAGCATCAGGAAACTACTTCGGGCTGCTCCACTATGACGGAACCCCCTTCCTTTCTCTCTGCTATGGCTACCCCCCAAGCAAAACCTTTCATCGGACTGCCAGTCTTTAGAGGCGCGCCAGTCCAGAGGAATCAGTTTCCGAGTGGCTACTTTGCTACGAACATGTCGCATCGCTGAACAACTGGGACCAAGCCACGAAAGTTAAATTTTTATATCTGGCTCTAGACGGTGATGCAAAGAAATGGCACACCACTCAAATTCTCACGGGTGCCTCTAATTCATGGGAACAGTGGGCGACGCTATTGAAGACATCTTTTACAAGCCGTCACTCAGTCAAGATCGCCCATTTACGACTGCAAAACAGAACTCAGCTGCCGTCCGAAACTCCAGAGCAGTACTACTATGACGTCGTGCAGCTTTGTGCAAGGGTCCACCCGTCTATGGCAGAAGATGATCGGTTGCGGCACCTTATGCGCGGTCTGCGTCCGGATGTGCAGGAAAAGATGATCATCGCAAACCCGGAAACCTGCGCCGCATTCCTCCAAATTTTACAGCACATATCTCACGCAGCTTTGATGAGCCGTATGTCAGGGTCACGGCCGATCGACACCCACTATCCTACCGGACTGCAGTCATGTGGATATTAACATACGACTACGCTCATGCCTGATTTGTTTTTTGAATTCAGCCGCACTTGTCGGGGCGGGAAAGGGCCCACCATCGTCAACCGCGCGTCTCAAAAGGACCGAGGCGTGCGCGTACCTGCCATTCGCTACAACTGTGACACTGGCCGCTGTGCACCAACAACGATCGCGACGCTCCCTGCCTCCTAACGACGCGTGACACGTTTCCGTGTGGGGAAACCCCTTGACCACTTCTCCGCTCGATCTCTTATCATTTCTCGGCGATACCTGGGCTGCGACATCTCTATTAATACGGCGGTGCTCCCCGCCTCCCAACGAGGCACGACACTACTGTGTAGGGAAAACGCCGTAGCCGATCCACCATCTCTACTCATCTCATCCCATCACCTGTCCCGCAGCGCTCATCGGCGTATCTCGACCGGCCACCTCAGGTCATCTACCTAACTTGGGCTACAGCTGCCCAAGTTCAGGGGAACATACCCTGTCCCCCCGAACTTCCCATTTCCCAAAGTAATCCCCTTTCGCCTCCTCTCCGACAAGTGGCAAGATCGCGGGAACCTCACATGCACTGAATCCACGCTCATCCACCATTGCTAGGCGCTACACAAGTCGGGGCAGCACAACTCACTCTTGCACCGACTTCAAATCCCGCGTGTGACACAAAACCACGATGATCATCTAAACTACCTGCCTCACTTCGAAACGATATCCACAAAAACCTAACAAGTCTACAAGTGAGAGCAAAATAAAATATATGAGAGGCAAAAGCTTCGGCACACTATCTACACAAAAGTAATCAAACAATATATGAGCATAATGAAAGAAAGCCAAATGACAAACAACACCATAGATATTCATGACCTCAACATAGCAGGTAACCCGCGGACCTGGCGCTTCCCGTCCCGGCTCGCCTCCTGACTACCTGTTCGCCCACCGTACAGGTGGGCTATGCTGTTACTTATCAACCTAAGGCGGGTTGGGCACAGGCCCACGGCTCCTAAGGGCGTACCTGTGACTCATGCCCTTTGTCTGACATTCGGGTCGCTGCGGCCGCTCTTGTAGCATTACCTCTAACAGCAGCTCCAGGGGTAAGTTAAGCATATCCGCGTTACCCGCTCCGATGGCCAGGCTGCCCGGCGACAGCGCCGAGGACTCTTGTCGGCGACTTTGTTCCGTCTCGGCGTGTCCGGAGGGATCCGCACGTCGCAGCCTGTTCACGTGAACGACTTTGCTCTCACGCGTTTTGACGTTACGCACGCGCATGGTGACCGACGAAAGGCGCTCCGTGATGCGGTACGGTCCGGCCCATTTGGCGGCTAATTTCCTAGCCAACCCTCGCACCACCGCGCCTACCCTTATATAAACCCTCTCCCCGACTTTGAATTTTGGGTCAATACATGAAGGACCGAGTCTCTTTTTACGTAACTCTGCCGCGGAACGGAGCGCGGATGAAGCCATTTTGTGAGCTCGCTGTAGCCTTTGCGTCAGCTCCGCGCGGTAGTCATCCAGTGTGCCGTAGTGGCCCTTAGGTTCCTCGAAAGCCACCTCGGGAACGACGGGGTCCCTACCGTACAGGAGGTAGTAAGGGCTCTCCCTCGTGCCCTCGTGGACGGCGGTGTTATAAGCGAAAGTCGCGAACGGCAGCCACTTATCCCAATCTCGCTGGTCCTCGCTCACGTAGTGGGACATGATCTTAACGAGCGTTTGGTTTAGGCGCTCGACAGCTCCGTTACATTGCGGGTGGTAGGCGGTCGTTCGTAGCCTCTTCACACCGAGCGCGTCGCATACCTCTCTCATGAGTTTGCCAGTGAAGTTGGTGCCCTGGTCTGTGAGAAGTTGCAACGGGGCGCCATGACGCAGCACTACGCCCTCGGCAAACACCCTCGCGATTGTATCTGCCTTCTGATCTGGCAACGCGAACGTTTCCGCAAACCGAGTCAGGTGATCGACGAAGACCAAAATGTACTTATTTCAAGAGCTCGTACACGGCAGCGGCCCTACAATGTCCATCGCGGTTCTTTGAAATGGCTCATGCACATCGGGGGCCAGTTTCCGGCCCTTTGGGACCTTTCGGAGAATGCCCGACGCGCATTTGCTGCAATACTTGGCCACGTCCGCTTTTATCCCTAACCAAAAGAACCCCTTCTGCAATCGCAACGAGGTTTTACGCATCCCCAAGTGGCCAGCACAGGGCGAGTCGTGGTGTACTCTCGTCAGTTCTCTGACCATTGATCTCGGTACGACAGTTTTCCCGACACTTGTGGTCCTTTTCTCCCCTAGTCTCAATAATCCGGCGCTGTCTAACCGGTACCTCCTGTGGGTGTAGTCAGTGGAGTTCTTGCACTGTTCGATTACCTGTTGGAGTGCCTGGTCCCTTCCCCTGTTCTTCACGGAGGTGAGCCTCGTCTGACGATGGCGCGAAAACATCTACACTCGCAACCACCACACGACTTGGAACATCGGCGTTTTGGTTTCACTTCCCTGGGCAGTGTATGATGTCGAAACTGTACTCCTGGAGGAGGAAGTTCCAGCATGCCAGTCTCGAGCTAGGGTCTCTCACATTCGTGAGCCACTTGGGGGTTGACAGTCGGTAATAACTAGAGTTACTGTATATGCTACCTTTAGGTAGCAGAGTTGCGCCAAGGTACGCCATCTTGGGCTCCAATGTCTTGCGGGAAAGCCACTCACCACCCGCGTAGGAGCCGCGCTCGCGCGTCAGAGGAACAGTGTTGCTTTATTAATTTTTGTTTGTTTGTTTTCTTTCTATATTTTATGGAGCTACGAGCAAAACTCGGTTGCTCGGGTCGCGCTTACAATCCTTAATTTTATGCTGACGTTTTTGGTATGTAATAAACAAAATGCGTCGAATGACTGACACATACACCATAACATTAAATCGCAGGCTTGTGGCTCGTTGAGCCAGTGAGATATATATATAGTTGGTCACACATTTGCTTCGTCTTCTTTTCCGCTGTTTTTTTCATTTACAGATATGAAACTTATGATCGTGATCGAGCCAGTTACGGATGGAATTTGTTTGTCGCGTTTGGCTCCTTCGTTAGCTGCCTAAGGAAGCCCGCTGGAGTTTTATAGTTTTCAACTGAATCGGGCTGGATAGCGAGCGAAAGTGGCCGTGCGACGCCCGTATTACAATCGCGGCTCGCGACAGCTGATGTGAATCGTTGTTCAACAGCCCTGTCGCGTCCAAAATTCCTTTCGCTTAAGGTTTGAAAGCTGCATTAAATTCATGCGCTAGTTGCAACACGTTGCCGATTCGAATAATTCTAGCTTAACTTCCCCATTTATTTTTAGCGTTTTACCCGTCGCAGACCCATTTGGGCGTATGCAGCCGACATACGCCGACCAACTCTGCATGTATAACGATTCACTGCATCTGTGGGTAGTACAATGCCGTGGATAGATAAAGAGAAGCCAAGCGTTTATTCCTTCCGCACTGAACGCTAATCTATTTAAAGCAACACCCGCTGCACAGCATGCAATTAAAGTAATTACACAAGGACAAAGCACAGCTGGTGCTCTGTACTTAATAATTTTAATGCACATGGACAAGAAAATTGAGATCTTAATGGGGCTTTTATTGCACTCGTCACATTCGAAAACAATGAACACAAGCAAAAATACAAACATTTATTGCATTGCACCTCTGTAACACTATAAAAACATATCATGGGGTTTTCATTGCACTTTTCACAATCTAAAACAATGAACACAAGAAAACATACAAACATTTACTACACTGCACCTCTATAACACTACAAAAACACATCATGAGGCTTTTATTGCACTCGTCACATCCTAAAACAATGAACACACGCAAACATAAAATTTATTGCACTGTACCTTTTTTTTTTTATAACACTACAAAGACATATGGCAAATACTACCTCATTTGACTGAAACAAAGTTGAACATTTGACATGCTAAACAATTGTGTACACTACTTGTACTTTCTATTCGAATCGACTAGAGGCTAAGAAAGAGCAAAATACATTGAGCTTTGGACGTATGGAACCTCCTGCGTAACAAGTTTGTTTTCATTCCACTTCATTTTCCAGCTTACTCTTGCATATGATCACTTTAACGAAGGCACTACCATATTCGACGAGTCGTGCGGCGTGCCGCTTCCCTTGACCTATGTCAAAAGTACAATTTATCTTTGTCCACATAACCAAAAGCAAATTTCAACTATATTTCTAACCTAAGATTTCATTTGATTTATGCAAAAACAGAGCATGAATGGCTTCAGTATAAATAGACGTTTAATTAGAAATTAATTAGGCACGATTACTATAACACACATAAATTACCATATTACCACATATTTTTGTTGCAATATAATGTCGAGTGCCTTGAAAAACATTGATTTGATGCACTAAGAGAGACACATTCATGGGTGGTGTCTGAAAGGGTTAAACATAGTTCAGTTACAAGGCAAGCACTCCTAATCACAAATGGCAATGCATTAACAAGCATTCATACTGCCCACTTAATGGACACAGGTGGTCGTTTCAGACTCTAGTGCCATCGCCATTAGCTAGAACTTAGATTTAGGTGCACGTTGAAGAAGCCCAGGTGGTCGAAATTTCAGGAGTCCTCCACTATGGCGTCTGTCATAATCATATTGTGGTTTTAGGACGTTAAATCCCAGCAACTATAATTATTATTAACTATAACTCTCAAATGCTTCAATGCAAACCGAAGCCTGCAAAGAAAAAAATGAGCTGCAGCCTTCTGTGCCACACTATGGCATGATGGAAATTTTTTGAAAGTTTCGAACTTTTCCTCAGCAGCCTTTCTTAAGCTCTCCAATGAGCAGCTTGAACGAGTAGCCGAGATTCATTCACTCGAAACAGTTGCTCACACGCGTGCAGCAATTCTACAAGCAAGTCAGAAGGAACTTTCAGCGGATTCCATCCTCCCTTTAAGTAGCATTTCAAGGCCACAAGCTCAGGAATCGCCTTGTTACGGTCAACAATGCTTTCTTTGCACGTACAACACAGTTTATATTTGTGAATAACAGCATATGCAATATAGCCAGCAAAATAGAGAAGACTGTCTTCCTCCTCCTCGCA
This sequence comes from Hyalomma asiaticum, assembly GCA_013339685.2. Taxonomy (NCBI): domain Eukaryota; kingdom Metazoa; phylum Arthropoda; class Arachnida; order Ixodida; family Ixodidae; genus Hyalomma; species Hyalomma asiaticum. Next base: position 30,880 of record JABSTT010002299.1, read on the forward strand.
GAGCTCTGATATGCCCTCAAAGCTGGTATCCACCTCTTCACCTAATTGCTTCTTGTATTCAGTTTTATCTGCGAGAAAAGCTAAAAGGTCCTGTGCGTCATCAACCGCATAGGACCCATGGCGGCTTGGTTGTGAGAACTGTGCCAGCACGATTACCCTGAATGTTGCCTTAAATTCTCTTGCACGTGGAATGGGTGTTTTCAAACGAATTGTGCTAAATAAATTCTCTAAGGCGTCTTGGCTCAGCCTGCTCAGCATCAGAAACCTGAATTTCTTTTCAACAACATACAGCTGGCGCAACTCCAAAGCACAAAGTGTGGAGAGCAATGCACCTGTTTGAAAAGGTTTCCATGAACTTTTTCCAGTTTTGTCGACAATCACCATGTCCATCACCATAGCTATGAAGTTGGCGAGAAAGCACTTCGCTTCATCTCCTTTCTGAGGGCAAAGCTCACTCAGTGCAGTCTTCATAGTCCGTGACGTCATAATGGTGAACCACCGAAACACTTGCTCGAGGAAAAATGCTGTAGTCAGAGCTTCTTTAGGGAGATGATTTTTGAGAACCAGGTACCGAAGACCAGCAGCTGTGGCATGGTGAAAAAGGGCGTGCGCTGTAGCAACATTCATCTTTTCGAAGTGCGTGGGGTCTAAGTCACGCAGCTTCAAGTGTGGCATGAGCTTCAGCTGGTGCTTGGCATCAAATTCACAAGCCTTCTTAATGTGTTCTAGCGAGACCTGAAAAATATCAGACACAAGTATGCATTTTAACTTAAATGGTGAAGAAGTCGTCATGGCATACTATGTGTATGCCGACAGCAAATAAAAGGACCCCTGACAGCAAAATATTTGCTTCTTACTTTCATGCTTTAATTAGTAGCTCTCTTTCTGATAATCACCATTGTGGGAAAAAACAGCGCGCAGACGGACGGGACGAAGAAAAGGTAACACAGAACAAGCGCTGTTTCCATGTGGCGGCTTCAGTCCTCCCAGTGGAGTCTCTCCTCTGGAGCCATTGAACTGATAATCACCAAACAGAATCTTAAATGGCCTCCAACATATAGCGACGAAAGCTTTCTTAAACAGGGGTTGTGCACGAGCCGACGTTTTGATAAGCGAACTTGCTGACGACAACTTGTTCTACAAGCAGACAATTCCACTTGTCGAAACATCGGCTCCAGCACAGCCCCTGTTTGCGAATTTTTTATCAAAACTTTCCATCCTCCCCTGACTCCAGTCTTTCTTGGATTTCTAATGTATCGTGTAATTAATGGCATTTATGACCCAGTGAACGGCTTGAGTTCACAAAGCAAACCAATGCAGTAAAACTAGAAGGCAATACATTAAGCTTACCTTGTTGCTCGGAAGGTTCTCATTTTTAACAGTGGTGTCATGTAGAATTACCTCCTGGCCTCGAATAAGATCTGCATGAGATCCGCCAATACGTCTAATGAAAGATGGGATAAATCAGCTGACCTGGTGAGGCAGGCAGGAGGTTTTGGGAAGAATCAATGGACTGCTGTGCTCCAGTCACTCCTGCGAAGTCAAAGCACACAATGAAATTATCAAGCATATGATATCCGTGTCAAGGCTGACTCAGAAAAAGCTGCCGTACTAGAAAATTGGTTGTTTGACAGCCACAAAATAACTATGCTGAGCATATGTATAAATAAAAATGGAAGCGCATATGTCTACCTAAGCATGTAACTGAAAGGTAATTACAAAGCCACTTTTTAAAGTGTGGCACATTTTTTCACCTGTCGACAGTGAAATCAATGAATGCTTCAGGGTCATCGCAGCAGCCATATCAGGTGTCGCTGAAACTTCTGGCACCACATCTGCAACAATAATATTGCATAAAACACTGTAAGCATCGCATTTTAGTCACAATCAGCTGAACATTGCAGACATCTTTCTCACCATTTGAAGATGAATGCGAGCCTTCAGCACCAGTAGACCATTCAGGCGCATCCAGTTTTTGCTGCATCTCCATGCCTTCAAGGCGGAGAAATGTAAAAGGCAATATGAAAGTCCAGGGCCAGTATTCATGCATAACAGTAATTTTTATAAATTATAAACTTTAGTAGATGCTTACCAAGCATTAATGGCGATAACTCTGCTGCTTCACTGCCGGCAGCGGCCAATGACGATCCACCATCGTCAGATACTACGGCACGCTGGTCAGCTATAAAAATGAAAATGTCAGCAAAAAAAACAAATGCACTGAAAGTTGTTTTAATTTGATCTCACCACAGAAAATGCTTGGAACTGCAGCTGGCTTTAGTCGTTTCCTTCCTGCTAGACTGTCTTCTTCAAACTGGTCATGAGTGAAGTGATCCTCCAGATATGCAGGATAATAATGAACAGTTAGGGCATGAGACTACGCATCAAAGTTGCGTTGCGCTAATGGATTAACAGAACTACAGTATTGTGCACCTATGCATGCCACTGTAATTTTGCATTGTTGACAACTCGATAGCTAGTCAGTGTTATACCTTAAGCGTGTATTATGCATTCCTGCTGTTTGGTTTCTAATAACTGTTATACACATACAAAGATACCAGCTCATCAAGCGAATTTGAATGGAAACCAATTTTTGTTAATGCTGTGCCACTATAGTAAACTGCCCCCGAGCCAAGCAACTACATGTATACGTCAACTAAAAAAAAAAAAAGCAAGAGCACACGACCCAACTGAAATACTCCAAAGCGAATAGCTGACAAGCAAAGAAACGCCAACCACGCTTATCACGACGGTGGACGAGTTCAGCACAACGGCAACACAATCGTATGACGCTGCTAACTGTTACCATGGCCCTGTAACTATTTTAATGAACTTGTAGTCTGCAATCATACACAACGAAAACTGAACACAGTCGGTAAATGGTCGCAATATAAAGCCTTGTCCTAGACACGCACACAGACTGAACGCTTATATATGCTGTTAAATGAATACAATAACGACATTCATGGGGAGCGAAAGACACAAGGACACTTACCTCGCATATCCTAGCTCTTTTCGGGGGTGGCTTGTCACGGCCCATACGCAGAAACCACTGGAGTCGGCGGCGTACTTGTGCAGCACATTTCCCTCGTGGCACCGCGAAAAACGCCTTACCATTTTCGCTGTGGTTGTGACAGGTCGGCGCACAACACCGTGTCATAGCGAAAGAGCTGTCGATGCGTCGTATCAGATGGGCTGTACGTAGTACAATTCACAACAGAATGCACTTGCTACCACATATCTCGCGACCAACTGGCTGCAGCACCGAAGAAGCGTGGCCGGCGTGGCGATAACAACAAAAGCCGATGTCAATCGCGCTTGAGCGGCCGGAATCAGCGGAGCATCGGCGTTGCCGGCGTCGCCTGCGTAGTGTTGGCTTCTCCACAGTGCAAAGGAGCCACCTATGACCACGTGATGGCGCTCGGCCAATAGCGTTGCTGAAATCATCGAAAGCAGAGCGAGCGGCGCCCGGAAAACAGTGGCGCAACTCTGCTACCTAAAGGTAGCATATACAGTAACTCTAGTAATAACCTTGAAGCTCCTGCCGTACAGGTAACACCTAAAGTGACGTACTGCCCAAACTACGGCTAAGCACTCCTGTTCGGTTGCGCCGTACCTCTGTTCAGCCGAATTAAGCTGGCGGCTTGCGTAGGCCACAGGGTGTTCGAGACCGTCGTGAATTTGGGATAGCACTGCTCCGACAGCGTATTTGGACGCATCTGTCGTCAAAATAAACGGCTTCGTGAAGTCCAGAAACCGCAGGATGGGTGCCTCTACAAGCTGCGCCTTCAGTCGTTCGAACGCGGCCTGGGCATCTGCATTCCACTCGAAAGGGCTCTTGCCGGTGAGGTGGGTAATGGGCTTCGCTACCTCGGCAAATGAGGGGACGTGTCTCCTGTAGTAGGACAAAAGTCCCAAAAACTGCCGCACCTCGGTTTTATTCTTAGGCGGCGGAAAATCCCTCACGCACTGTACCTTCACTGGGTCAGGACGCACACCTTCCGCGGACACGATGTGCCCCAGGTCTTTAACTTCAGGCTTTAGGAACTGGCAGCACTTAGCAAGTTTCAATTTGAAGGTGGCCACCCGTACGCTAGAGAATACCTCGCTGAGGTCCCGCAGACGGTCATCAAACATCTCGCTCTATATTATGATATCATCTAGATACATGTGGCAGAGCTTGGCAAATAAACCTGCGAGGATCACATCCGTGGTCCTCTGCCAGATAGCTGCGCTGTCTACCAGCCCCATGGGCATTCGGTTCCACTTCTAGTGGCCGGAGGGGTGTTCGCTTTCCCCAGCTGGGCGAGTGTTTCATGGGCATTCGGCAGCGGGTACGGGTCGATGCAGGTAACTTTGTTGAGGTCTCTGTACAACCCGTCCAGCTTCTCAACTAGCAATGTGAGCGCCCCCCAAGGCGAAGTGAAGTGTTGAATTATCTCAGCCTCGAGTAAGGAGTCTACCTCTACCTGCTTTTCCATTTCTTCCCTATGGGCAAAAGGGATCTGTATGCCCTGCGATATATAGGCGCCACCTCTCCCGTATAAATCCTATGCTTGATAGCTCCGCATCGTCCCAAGTCTGTTTTCGCCGTTGAGAATATAGACTGGGTCTGCACTATCACGGTCTCTACCATTTCTTTTTCCTTTCCCTCTATGTGCGACAGATCGAACATCTGCAACAGTCACCCTCACCAACTGGGCACCCTTCAGTCTTACCTATCATCGCGGCCGCCTGGTGCGTTTTCGTGTCAACCAATGCGCCGACCACTTTATTCACAGGTTAGCGGATCTCTTTTAACGTCAGATTCGCCATCCTGACCGGTAACATGCCATCATTTCGTGTCATGGTCAGGGTAGGAACTACAGCCAACCATTGGTCTCTAAGCTACCAACCTCGATTACCTTTGTTTCACCAAGGGGCACAGGCACTCGAGCCCTACCTGCTAACACGCACTCGCTCAACGGCGGAAGGGTAGCCTCTTCAACCAGGGAAACAACATTAACTTTATCTGCCCTTCGCAGACTGCTGTTTCTTTCTTCAGAGCTCGTTTCCTCCGCTGGCCTTTGCTTCCCGACCCAGTTAGCGAAAGGGACACTCACAACCTATTCTTAGGCCTCCTGCTCTACTAGACCAATTATGCTGTCTGCCTGTAGTGATAGCTCATGGCCACAAACGAAAAATTTGGCCTCAAACGTGGTTTTATTTATTCTTACGGGTACATTAAAACGGCCAAACGTGTGTATAGGGTCACCGGTTATGCCGACCAGGGATATTACGCTATCCTCTCTTTGTAGTTCCTCCTGCCACCTCTCATCTATTCCTCCTAGTGCTCGGCTCTTCACAAGGCTCACTCGAGATCCCGTATTGACCAAAAGCCTCAGTTTACCCGCACCTACAGCGCACTCGACGACCGGGTTCGTTTCCCTGCAAAAGTTTACCACTGCTATTGACCTCTGACTGTCGTGGCCTCCAGAAGAGGTCGCGTCTAGTTTCCCTGAGTTGTCGATTTTGGCACCGTTTCCTCACCGCTATGATCTTTCGGCATGCGGCGATCACTACCCTTGTTCCACGGTCGCCCTCGTCGGTAACGGTTGATGTCTAGACATTCCCGCAGGCTTTAGATGGCAGTTTCACGCAGACGAGGAAAGCCAGTTTGTGCGTAATTTTTTGTGTACCTTAAAGGGCAATTTGCAGGGCGGTTTATCCAAAATATTTTGGGCACCTAAATAGCTCCACTTTTTACTCCTGATTGACTGAGGCTCATCTGTTGCCACATCTGAGCAAGTAGCCTACTGATGCCATTCTGACAGTACACTGTGTTCTTTTGTTTTCTATTGACTTTGTCGCACGCTCTTTCTGTGCGTTTCATTTAATCTCGTTTGCCTCCTATTACCTTTTCCGATCTGCAGGTTGGTAAGCTGGATGTTTACCTTCCTGGTAAGTTATTCGCCTTTCACACCTAATTTGTCTCTCTCTGCTCTTTTAATTTTAAAGCAAAGGCAAGTCCATGCAATCCAGTATGTTTTGCTGTAGAACACCATCTTGCTATAACACTTCACATTGTTTTGTGAAGAATTTCTTTACTTTCATTGCATTGCAGACCAACCTCTGCAGGAGTGGCTTCCCCCCCCTTTTCAAGCTCCATCACATCTACACTGCAGGACACATGAACAGCAGCAAGTAACTTCGGTTTAATTTCAATTCTTGCATTACAGAACAAGACACCGCAGAGGCACTTGTTTACACAGATGGTTCCACAGATGGTTTACACAGATTTTACACAGATGGTTCCAAAACAAAGAAACACGTTGGAATAGGAATCGTCACAGGGGAAAGCGCAATCAGCGTCAATCTCCCCACTTGTATTTCCATTTTTACAGCGGAAGTTTATGCTTTATTGGAAGCAGTAGAAAGAGTCATCACGGGCCAACACACCAAAGCTATTATATTCACAGACTCTCTTAGTGCACTGAAAGCCCTTCATTGGGAATCAGAATGTGAACCATTACTTGGCGAAATTTTAAACAAAGTGTTTTTAAATAGTGAGACTAACACTATCCGGTTTTGCTGGGTACCTAGTCACACGGGGATCCCAGGCAATGAGAAGGCCGATGAATGCGCTTCTCTGGCGGCGCAGAAGCCAGTTACAAGAATAAACATTCCTCTGAAAGATAGCCAGCGAGCAATTCGGGTGGCTCTGCAGTCTAAGTGGCAACAGCAATGGGACAGCTGTGTCAATAACAAGCTCCATGTTGTCAAACCGTTCATTAACGAATGGAAAACATGCAATCACCAAGAACGTTATATTGAGGTTATATTATGTCGACTCCGAACAGGGCACACACATCTTACACACAACTACCTTCTTAGGAAGGAACAACAACCAACATGCGAGAAATGCCAGGAACCACTAACAGTCGTACATATCCTAATTACATGTCCATATCTTGAAACACAAAGACGCAGATATTTTGCCAAGCTGTACAAACACCACATACCCTTACACCCCAGCATAATCCTAGGAGACGACCCACTTGTTCCATTGCGTAACGTTTTCAATTTCCTACGGTCGACTGGCTTTTTAGATAAATTGTGAAAGCATGTAACTCCAACTAATTACACCTAACAACTTGTACCTGGCGCATCATAGCCTAAGTTGCTTTTGCGCCAATAAACCCAACTAACCAACCAACCTTCAAGAGCTGTGCAGCTCATCCGAGCTAAACAAGTCTATTCAGGTGAATCCGCTGGACATCAGCACACAAAAAATCAGGATTTCAGACATGATGCTCTCCGATGCCCACCTTGACCGGCGTACCTCATCATGGACTTCTAAACAAGATTGTTTCACTTGTAGAGAAATACGAAGAAGCAAACAAAATGGAAAATTCCGTGAGGGACAGAGTTATGTTGGTGCTCACGGTTCCAAAACAGTCCATGTCGTTTTCATGCCTCAGTCTGCTGTTTCAGTGCAGCATTTCATCTGTACACACATATTTTGTGCACACGCTCCCTCTGGTTGCTGCAATGCTCAAAACTGCCATTGAGTGGCTGTCAACGGAGGAAATTTTAAGAAACATGCCATCGCACTTTAAGCAATACTCACAAGTGCGAGGTGTCGCTTATTGTACTGAAGAGCCAGTTAAAAGGTCACGGTGTGTGAAATGCCAGCTACTCACTTATTCACAGTACAAGTCAACTTACACTGTCAAATTTCTGGTATAAGTCCAGCTGACTATAACATTTATTAGTGAAGCTTTTGGTGGACGAGCATCAGATAAAGCCATTACAGCCGAGTGCGGAGTATTGGAAAAGTTTGAGTCCTTCACTGACGACATCATGGTTGATAGGGGTTTCTTCATAGATGACCTCCGCAGTGCCCATGCAGTTGGCGTTATTTGGCCACATTTCACTAAGAAGGACTCTCAATTCAACCGCAATGATGCCCTCAGGACAGCCAATATTGCTAGGGCTCGAGTTTGTTGGAACGCACTGCTAGGACGAGCTGGGCGAGCAGGTCGCGCAAGCGAAATGAACCACACGCGTCCCAAACAACAACTAACTTTTATTTCCCTTGAAGCGCACGAAGAAAAGTCACGTGATTCTTCGTGCTTGCGCTCTTGACACTCACGCACAGAAGCGCCGTTTTGCGGCGCTACAAGTTCATGTAGAACGGGCAATCCAGCGAGTTAAAATATTTAAGCTTTTCAACTCCACCCTCTCCTGGGAGATGTTACCTTATGTGAATGAGCTGTTTGCAGTTGCATGCGGGCTAACATACTTGTGTGCGCCAATATTGGCTTACGATAAATTTCAGTAGGCGCAACTTCAAACATGACAGAATTCATTGTTGAACAAACATATGTTACTATAGTTAGTGCTGCACAATCTGGTGAGTGTTAATATTACTTCAGCACTTCTCTTCCTCTGTGCTCTATGTAATAATAATTGGTGGGATTTCACATGCCAAAACCATACTATGATTACGAGACACACTGTATTGGAGCACTCTGGATTAATTTCAACTATCATGGGCTCTCTAACATGCACCTAAATTAAGCACATGGGTGCTCTTTGCAATTAGCCGCCATCTAAGCGCAGCTGCCTTAGGAAGTAAGGTGTCATATTGCGAAGCTTTGGGGCACGGGTTTGATTCCAGACTAAGCTACCACAGCAGGTCTGTATTTTGGGAAGTCAGATGTTCAGTGATAAATAATGACGACAATACTGTCACAATAGCTTTATTGTTGCTACATATGTTGCATTGATTAAATGTTCCAAAATACTGAATAGGTTGGTACGGGGTAGTGATAAAAATGATATTTTCAAGCCTTGCTAATATGCACAAGCTTAGGCAGTACCGTATTTTCCGGTGTATAAGACGCGGTTTTTTTCCAAAATTTTCGGGGGTGCGTCTTATACAACGGTGCGTCTTAGACGTACTTTTTTGTAGTTCTTTTGGGAGAAACTCGTGTTGATGCTGATGAGTTTTTTTTTAACAACTAGAGCAGTCTGACGCGTATGATGCGTCATAATTATAATAACGAAGACTCAATGCGCCGGTACTACAGTTCCACAACAAAAGCAAAGTACATAAAATGGAAAAATAAAAAAAAGAGTATGTCGTCGTGCGAGTTTTCAGCCCACTGAAGCTGCGCGAGGCTGCAGCACAGTGAGCTGTACTCAATTAGTGAAATCGGCGTAAGGTGGCGATAGGTGCGGGACGGGTTCGGCTCGGCTTCGGCCGCCATGCCGGCCACGCTGTCGTTCAGCGAGTTGGGCTAGTCGCCATTTGCAACTTCGTTTATTCGGTTGGTCCGCGCTGAGCGTATTTCCCTAACATATCTGGAGAGCCTTGAAACTGCGGTTCATTGAGATGTCCAATGGCTGAAGCATTTTTGTCATCCCGCCTGGGATAACCGCAGCGGTACAGTTTTTTTACCTTGATGCGCTTCAAAGTGAGCTCCGTTATATGCGCCCGCATGCTATCCAAGACCAAGAGGCCCTTCTTCGCATGAAAGAAACTGTCCGGTCGCTTAGAAAAGCATTTTTTCGAGCCACTTGCCCATCATCTCTTCGTCCATCCAGCCTTTCACGTTTGTTTCTATGACGACGCCAGGCGGGAAGGGCTCTTTCGGCATAGTTTGAATGTTATCATTGGCGGAAGTTTTTGCCTGTCGGCGCAAGATGCGAGCACAAGCGTGAGGTGCGCTTTTTCGTGGCTGGTAGTTTTGATGGCGACGGACTAGTCAACTTTAGGTGCCACACTCCTTTCCATCGGAATGTCAAATGTAAGTGGCACCTCCTCCGTATTTATTATACGGCTGTTGCCGATGCCATCGTCTTCAATGACTTTCTTAACGAAAGCCTGGAATCTCTCAAGCTTGTCCTTAATATCTGCTGGCAGATTCTGGCACGTGGTTGTGCGGGCCCTTATCGCCAGCGCTTTGCGGCGCATAAATCTGGAGCACCAGGACGGCTTGCCAACAAAATCAACGGCGCCCATCTCCTTAGCTAGCGCCTGCGCTTTGAGACGCAGCTGCACCGTTGACATCGCCCTACCTTGGGCACGCTGCTTCAGTATCCATGAGTGCAGACGTCCCTCAAGGACTGGCCATCGTGATTTCTTGCCGCGGTCAGTTTTCTTGTCACTCTTCAAGGCCTGAAGCTTAGCAGTTGACTGTCGCCATGTGCGGATCATCTTCTCGGTGACGTCGAAATGATGGCCCGCTGCCCGGTTCTCTTAGTCCTCTGCATACATCACAGCTGTAAGCTAAGCGCGTCGGAGGACAAGGACCTTGAGGGCTTTGACAAATAAAATGTTTTTCCTGCAGTCATGCGGAACGTTTCAGTGGGTGTGCATTATTTTTTCTCGCAAGTTTGGTGTAGTAGAAGTTTTCTTACGGACTAGCGCTCAGAAACGTAAGTACGGCATTTTACAATGCTCGCTCAACCCCACGTTATGAAGTTTCTTTGTGGGAAGTGAGTGAATATAGGTGCGTCTTATACACCGGTGCATCTTATATATTACTTTTTTGCATGCGAACTTACGAAAATTGGGGGGTGTGTCTTATCAAAGGTGCGTCTTATACGCCGGAAAATACGGTGCTTTCTTGAAGTAGACATACTGCAGCATTTCTACAAGTTGATGCGTGTGCTCGGTGTCTCTCTGCACAGGTATGACCAGGCTCTCTGCTTTTGAATAAATTATAAAATGACAGACCTTCATGTTCCGAAGGAGCGTGCCCAGTTGAACCTGGGAATAGTACTTGTGAGCATGTCTCAGTGCATAATTTTCTCCATAACGCACAACGAATGCCAGCTTTTTAGCATTTAGAAGGTCTTTTATGCTGGAGTACTGGCCTTGTTGGTCAGATGCTCTGTTTCAGCTTCTTTTTTTGGATGTATCACACAAGTCAAGAAAAAATTTCGTAGCGCTGTCGTAGATAGGGCTTGTAGGTATTTTGCAATGTAACTTATTGGCGCGAGAAGTAAGGAAGAGATAGATGATGATGATGATATATGTTTAATGGCGCAAGGACCAAGAGCGCCAGGTCATTGGCGATGAGTGGTAATGACGAGAAACAAAATTCTCTTGGTTGTAAAGGGGCATAAAATACTGGATGACGAGATGTAATGTGGCTGTAAAGTGGCCTAAAATAAATTTGCTGCATGGAGGCGTGAAATATGAGTATGATATCTATGGGCATTGAAGACCGCTTCGGTCTTGTGTAAGCACTTCTATATCAGTTCCCTTTTGTTTCGTCCTTTGCTTCTGTAATGTGAAATTTCTTAACACTTTCAGAAACACGAACGAATCCTTACACTAAACATTTGCAAAAAGCCCAGAAGGATCGAAGAATTTCTGTATTTTCTGTGGTTTTTAATACAGCACGTACACATTTCAAGCCACTGAAACAACTAATATGTGACAGTTAAGTAGAAACACGTTATTGAAAGTCACAGTTGGGAGCGCAACAAGAAACACCAGATGCAATTTCATTTCCTTTTGATTGCAGTGAAGCCTCTATGTTTGTTTTTACATTGAAGCTTTTAGTACAGCATACGGCACACATTCACCGTTAGTCCCTCGGTGCACATTGCAGAAGACAACCAACCAACAAATTATGATAAATTCATGCTGTTAAAAGGTTTTTACCTGTTCAAATATATCAGTGTGGCAAACACATGTTTGCATTGACCAGAGAGACTGGCCTTGCATGTGCATTCTCCCTGAAAATAAAAAAAAATCAATAAGCATGCAAACGACATTAAAACTGATAATTTTAGCGAGGCAAAATGCGATAGCTTCCACATGCATAATGAATCCGGGAAGCTTTCAGCAACGTATTGCTACTTTTATAACACTAGAATGAGAAGTGACATTGTCATCCCATGTCATGCAAAAATGCCAATCGTGCAGGAAGCTGGGTATTGGCGTTCATATGTGTTGAATCGCTCGAGGCGGCCTCCATTCTAGAGAAGAGGGCTTTCCCCAGTTCGCATTATATTACGTGGTTCCCCGCACACGTGGGGATGAACATTCTTGAGGGCTTCCCAAACCTCCATGAGCCGGCTCACAACCATGCGTGACAACTCGCGCCGCGGCGGTCTGGCGGCTCCGGAGGGGCAGGAAGAGGTTAAGCAGAACGACCCACTTCTCACATTCAATGATATTACTAAACATTACCAACTTGGCCGGAGAGTCTACCCTCTTCCTCATCCGAAGCTCAGCAGAGGTCAATTAGTTACTCTTCGAACGTTGCAGACGGGTTCTTTCCCGTCCTGGGGCTTCCTCAGTAAGTTGTACTCGGACGTGGACCCTGGCTGTCCCGACTGCAGTGAAACTTTATGTTCTATGGCTCACATGCTCTGGCGATGTCCCGCGTTGCCTAACGACGTTCTCTCCAGTGAAGCTGCATGGGAGGAGGCCATCACAAGCATGGTGCTCCGAAAGCAAGCCCAGGCTATCCAGAGGGCCGACGAAAGGGCAGAGCGTCATGGTGTTCTTTCCTCCACGTGGGTGCAGACAGCGGTTACAATGGCCTCCCGCTAGGGAGTCCTTAGTGTAACTCCTCAGGATTCATTAAAGTTCATTGTCTGTCTGTCTGTTGCCACTACATAATTGTTTCCGTGCCACTCGAACAATCATGTCACAGCTAAACCGGTGCGGGGAACCATGTATCTCGCCGTGAACGCACACACTGTACATTTTAGGCAGCGCAAAAAGGTGGGGGACAGCGCAAAAGGGTCGCTGACATTTGAAGCATCTTCTTGGGTTATGTATGTAGGCCCTGACTGGACAACTCAAGCAAGGCAGCAAGTTGGGCAAGTTCCTCCATGATGGACAACTGAGAAAGGCAACAGTGACTTTCTCAGGAAGACATGTTCTGTTAAACACACTACAGTGACCCCTTGTTCGCGTAGGGAGTCTAGAAGGTCGGTGTCTTTCTCGTTTATCAAATATCTCTCCGAGATGACACCTTGGACACTATTTAGGCTGCGGTGTGGTGTCACTGTCTGGTCATCTATTTTATTCATTTTCTGGAGATTTTTGCATTGGTTCTTTGTGTTTATTTCAATAAGCATGTCACCTGATGTAAGTTTCCTGGCGTTGTAGTCAGGACCGACAGTACTTTGAATAGCTCTTGCTATGGCAAAGACAGATTTCATTGTGATTGGCACTTGATCATTTGTTGAGTGAATTACAAAAAATTTCGGGAAGTATTCTTGGCTCTTTTCCTTGCAAAGTTCTTCGGTGCGACCCCTCTTCAGGGCTGATCATTTTTTTGGGGCTAGATAAGTGATCCATACATTTGATTCGAGTCAGAGGGTTCCATAGCATAGTCGGCTGAGGTTCACCCTCATACACTCAGCAAAGTCCCGGAGCTCTCTGCCTGACAGGCAGGCAGGCCTATCGGCCGGGGCTTGACCAAGACCCCGACTGCCACCGTTTGTGGTTTCTGTCCCTTCACCTTTCAACGTATAGCCACGGTACGGATTACAGCTTTGGTGTGGGAGCTCAGGTCCGTGGCGATGGCACTCACCAATACCTTGAATGCTCAAGGTACCCTTGCAGGTAGCTCGGGTCCGTGGTGTCGCTACACACCAAACGCCTGAAGTGTTAAGGGAGCATTGTAGGGTTCCTTTAACGAGCTTGCGATAGGCAATCTTTGCTTTTCTGCAGACTGTTTGTACTTAATGAATGCATCAGAGTAGTTCGCTGAGCTGGAAATATTATAAAAGTGTTCACCTAGTATATCAGCTTGTTCCTGTAGTGTTGTCTGTATGCCTGGAGGTGTGAGTAGTGGTAAAGCATATGATGAATAGCCTCCCCTGAACTTCCTAAGGCAATCCCATAACTTCCTGGATGTGACTGAGCTATTGATTGAGGACACGTAGTCTTTCCATGAAAACTTTTCCGCCTGCAGCCGGATGTACCTTGCTCTTGCTGTAGCCTTTTTGAAGCTTATGAGATTACTGTACGTGGGGTACCTTCTCAGGACAGCCCATGCCTTATTTTGGTGTTTCTTTGCCTGTGTGCATTCTGGAGTCCACCAGGGGTTTACATTCTTCATATTTAGCTTCTCTGTGGATCCCCATGTAATGCTGCTCGATCAGGCTGCTAGCAATATATTGGTGAACGAGTGAATAATTTCACTTGTTCAAATAATTGGAATACGAATAATTTGACCATTTTTAGCCTCTCAACCTATCTGTGCAGCAGTGCATTATGTCTTAAATTCAATGTATTATGAACGTATCTGCATGCTCACTTCACCTTTTGTGGTTTTCAGTGAATTGAATGAATCCACACCAATTTGTCAAACACAACATTTCATGGAATTTATTTTCAGACAGAAAAAACAGTGCAAAAATAATGTTTTCATTCATGTGCACCCAGCTTGCACCGTGCTATCTTGAAGTTGCATTAATGTTAATACTAATACTGCTTGTGTGCTGACAGGTACTGGCCCCAGACACACTTGTGTTGACTTCGATAACAGACAGTGAAGAAACAGATTCTGCACCTGAAGCAGCCACCCAAGAACAACGACAGCTGGACAGTGGAGAACAAGAGTTGGACGAGGACGAATCATCACCACAGTTTCCATTGTATGGTTTATATGAGGGGAGGGGTACACAAGCAGCCGAG
>JABSTT010002300.1:0-45251 GCA_013339685.2 Hyalomma asiaticum
CACAAAACTGTTACGGTTGAACAGTCGGCGATGTTTATTTACAGGGCGAGGTTGGCGATGATCAAGCAATGATGGCGTCGATCCGCTGCACTAGCTAACGTCGTCTTCCTTCTCTTCCGTTCCCGGCTCATACCTTGAGCGGTTATGTAGCAGTATATATGGGTAGACACTTTCTTTTCTATATTTTCGACGACAGAGCAGGCGGAATCGTGCTCGCGACCGCAAGGTTGCGTGTTCTTAATTCGCCTTAAAGTGCTTTGCCTCTTCAAAGCGAATGCTAACTCTTGAGCAAGGCTTGCGCTCCCCTTTCACAAGGCGGATATTAAGGGGATGGTCATACCTGACATGTTCATTTATCTGTGAAGAATTATCCCTGGCCGCCCAGAGGAGACGGCTGTGTTTTGCAATCAAAATCAGTTTTAGTTGTGGGCTTCTCCTCAAGTCTTCTTCAGATGAGCTTACGTTCTCTCACGCTAATTTCCATCGTCATAGGTTATCACCTTGCCTAAATGTATTGTGAGAGGGAAAGAGAGGGGCAAAGGCAAACGAGACTCAACCGGTTCCTACGTGCGTGTACAATCAGTCACTGCAAGAAACGTGGAGAATTTGTAGTTAACCTTGATCCATGCAACTTGCCTATCTGGCGATTGTAGATGGCACGTGAGTTAGCCAATGCTGTAGCTTTGAAATTCGCATCTTAACTTTACCCACAGTGCACAAATTTACACAAAATGCACAATGCCAAAGAAGAAACACTCATGTCTTGGCGGATATCCGTATATTCAGTGCGGTGCACGTCTAGCTAAAATAAACTGATTAATTACCTTGATGATTTTTTACTCTTTTTCAGTTCTACACAGGAGCTCTGATTTCTGTGCACGTACCTAACACAACTCTAAACATAGCGTTTTCTATGAGATTTTTATTTGTTGTCAGGGCAATTTTTGTGTTTGTTTTCCTTAACAAGCCCGATCCGTGGGTCAAATGACGATGCCGAACGAGAGACGGAATACCGCCTGACTCATACCCGCACACTCAATGCGGTGCGCACCTAGCTGAAATTAACTTTGAGCACGAATCCTTGAGTACTAAATCTTTGAGCACTAAATATGAGCACTAAACCTGTGTGCTGGCAGGATATACTCAACCTTGTTCTAATTGGTTTGACTAGTTCATATCGGCTTGACCGATATACTTAACCTTGTTTTGATCGGTTACCTGTGCTAGGAGTATGAGAATGTTTTACTGGAAACCCTCAGCTGAAATAGACCAGTCGGAACATTTCCATTTAATCTTTCGCTGCGCTGTTTCGGCTGGCTGACAAGTCTCGTCGTGTGCGCGTGTCGGCCGTTTCACGGTGACAGCCACCTCCCTGCTCCGCACCGCCGGTGACCTCATCGCCCACATTCTAGAGAGAGAGATCGAGGTGAAGTGTAGGCATCTCTTTCACTCTCTCAGTCGCCGGCAATTCGGTAGCCCGTTCTGCGTAGCGGGGACGGGGCTGTCACGTTGAAGGGGCCCCTAAAGTGCACTTGAAGATACTCTGCCTTTTCTACACTGTCGCAGCTCGTTAGCTTCGTTGTCCGCAGTAGCTATCGACAGAGTGGCGGCAGGAGGTATAGGTGCAACGCGTTCCCTGATAGCGAGTACGTACGAGCGTAGTGAAGAGGCTTGACACGCACGAGCTATCATATACAACGCGTATGGCCAAAAGACTTGCAACTCATCACCTGTGCACCGCCTGCCCAAAATTCTGATCTTGACGCAGGAAAGATAGCTGCTATTTCTGGCGTCTGGTCTTTGACACATGATCTGCGGCACGTGCGGGTGGCAACTGTTTCGAAGGGCGCGCCACAACACCGCGCGCCAAAAGGGCCATTAGCATCATGGCCCGTCGCAGAAATGGTTGCACGGTGGCATGTGTTATGGGTGCAGGTATGCGAAGCCCAGGTCTTTTTCGATGCTGGTCATTATGGCAGGTGTACACGGTAGCGCGACGCGTGTGGCGTTACCTCTCGGCGCGCGGCAAAGGCAGGACGGCGGCGTTCAATTGAACGTCCAAGAAAGCAAGGCATCTTTATGCATAAATTTGAAAGCACATGCTTGTTGGTAATACAGATTTGGTTTTCCATCGCGAAATCGAGGCGTTTACGTCGTCTTCTTCATTCAGTTGGTCTGCTCTGTTCCGAGTCACGCCTAGTCGGAACTGTCATTGACGAATGGAATGCGTCAATTGTGACTGCCCATAATTGCGTTGCGAATTAAAGCAGCATTTTGTTCCTTCTGTTGTTCGCGGTTCGTGCTACTAGTTTCGGCTGACAAACCACCCCGTCGGCGAAGACGGAGTCCTCTACTACTAAGGGGGACTGACTTTATTGACACGCACCTGTCGTCTGACCTGTCAATTCCGCTTAGACAATAAAGAATGGGTTGACAAGTTACGCGACCCCTGTGTTTCAAAGCCGTCGGTTGCCTTTTCGAGAAAGAGGCTCTTTAGAATCCAAAAACTGATTGAAATAGCCGACGACACCTGCGTGCATAAACCGTAAATAGCTCTTTGTAGCAAGGGCCTGTCCCTCGAGTGTTAAGATAGGAATTTTGTTACGAGCGGCGCTTAAATGAGGTGTCAGAGTTTTTTGGCAATGTATGTGCTTGTTTGCTTCCGGGATAGATATTGTAGGAAGTGCTCCAGTCGTTAGCATCATCATCATCAGCCTATTTTAGGTCAACTGCAGGACGAAGGCCCCTCCATCGATTTCTAACCCACCCTATCCTGAGCGAGTTGTTTCCGTTTTATGCCCGGAAACTCTTTAATTTCATCACTCCATCTAACCTTTTACAGAAACTATTGCGAGAAGAGACGCCACACGCCATCGTTGTTCCATTACAAAATACTGATGTTTATTGCGATGCGAATGTCAGTGGTAGGAGTTCCGTATTACATGGTTGCCAGAGGACTATTGAAAACAAGGTGGTGTTATTTTACATACTCCCCCCCCCCCCCAATGAGCCTTAGCTCATTCACGTAAAGATTCCAGAGGATACAAAAGTTGCACTGGTCTCCGGATCACAGTCCCACTTGGTAGGTGCACCATGCAGGCCCTGATCCGTCCGTCACGTCCGACTAACACCTCGGCGATCACTCCCATCTTCCATAGTTGCCGTGGCAATAGATGCTCATAGACAAGCACCGCCATGCCCTCTTTGATGGCGTTCGACGAGGTCGGTACGTATAAATGTGCGCTACGCAGAGTGTTCAGGTATTCTTTCTGCCATCTTCGCCAGAAATGATCTGTTATTCTTTCTCATGGTGGATTATTGCGCTTGTCTGTGTGTCTCCTTCCTTCGTCCCCGTTTGTTTCGCGCAGTACCACCATGAAATCGTTCCAACTAGGCCGGCTAGCCGTTTTACTTCTGTTATTCTTTGTCGGTATGTCCAACTCCTTTCAAGATTGTTCGGCCGTGGCGTAGCATCTTCGGAAGTCGATGTTGGCATTGACGTCAGACGCTTGCCAACAAGAAAATGAGAAGGGGTCAGAGGTTCCATTTCGGTGACTTGTGCGGACACATATGTCAGAGGCCTAGAATTGATGACTGCTTCAATTTCGACGAGGATCACCGCAAGTTCCTCAAAAGTGCAGTAACTCTTTCCCAAAACTTTCTTGAGAGACGACTTTACAAATCATACCAATCTTTCCCAAAAGCCGCCCCACCATGGGGCTCTTTCGGCGATGAAGTTCCACTGGATGTGATGCTCAGCAAAATAATTTCGGGGCTCTTTCTCACGTATGGTTTTCCACAACCTTCGTAGGTCACGTGACGCTCGTTGTAAGATTTTTGCGTTGTTTGAGAAAATGACTCGACAAACTCCTCTTCTTGCCACAAATCTTCTGAACGCCTTGAGAAAGCTGTCGATTGACATGTCTGTTACCAGTTCAAGGTGTATCGCTCTTGTGACCGCACATGTAAATAGGAGAATGTAAGACTTCTTTTTGTGCCCTGATCTTTGGTGTAGAGTGGGCCAGCAAAATCTACGCCTGTCACCTCGAAAGGCAACGCCTTTTTTACTCTCTCAGGAGGCAAAGGAGCCGCTACTTCAGTGGCGGCTCTGCAGTTGAAGCGGACACAAGTCACGCATCTTTTCACCGTCCTTTTTACTACCTGCATTCTCTTAATTATCCAGAACTATTCTCTTAGTTCTGTGAGCGTTTCAAGAGGCCCAGCATGTAAAAGGCGCCTGTGTGTTTAATAGGTCAGTATAGGGATGATTCGGTGGGAGCACAATCGGATGCCTGGTGTCGGAAGACATTTCGGCATTTCTTAGACGTCCCCCAACTCTCAATACTCCGTGACTCTCTGGGAATACATTCAGATCACGTAATGGTGAGCCCTTCGGTATTCTTGCTGAGTGACGAATGCACTGAAGTTCTTCGGGAAAAGCCTCACGTTGCATCTCTCTGATCAGGTATATTTGAGCTTTGTTCATTTGTTCCGCGGTCAGAAATCCCTTCTCTTTCTCGAGGGGCTACCTAGAGTTGTGCACAAATCGCTGCATCAATGCGACAACTCTGATCAGTTTAGTCAATGAACTAAATTGCTTCAAAAGCAAGGCTGCTTTTTCAACCGACTGCGTAACAGTGTGAACGTGAACTGGCTTCCTTTCTTCGTCCGCAGTTATGTCTTCACAGACGGTTTCACTGCGTGGCCAATCAGCAGAGGGCTTGGACAGCCATGAAGGTCCATGCCACCAAACCGCAGTTGTTTTGAGCACTTCAGGCGAAACTCCTCGTGTTAGGAGGTCAGCTGCATTTCCTGCACCTGGGCAGTGGTTCCATCGGTCTGGATCTGTGAGCCGTTGGATCTCCATCACTCGGTTAACCACCAAAGGTTTCCACTGCTTCGCAGAGCCCCGGACCCAGTGAAGTGCGATTGTTGAATCCGTCCACAGAAACGACTTCCACTTGTATTGCAAATGATCGGGCCTTGTAGTCTTTCAGTCTGGTACCCATTAGCATGCCCATCAATTCAAGTCTTGGAAGGGAAAGCTTCTTTAGTGGCGCTGCTCTCGACAAGGCGAAATTTTCATTTGGAATGCCCAGTCGACAAACCCGCAAGTCTGCAACCGCTCCGTATGCCTTGGGGCTTGCATCAGTAAATATATGAATCTCTATATCGTCATATTCAGAACTGACACAACATCTTGGAACGGTTACCGCGGTTAAATGGTGCAGTGCAGAGTGCCATTGCATCCACACTGCTTGCACCTCTTCGGGCAATGGTGAATCCCAGTCAACGCCTAGTTCCCAGAGTTCTTGGAACATCAATTTGGCAGTCACAGTGACTGGAGAAAGCAGACCTAAGGGATCGAAAATACGCGCTGATGCTTGAAGAATGAATGTTTTGGTGTTGCAGTTTCGGTCAAGGAAATCTAAGATAGGTTCTATAGAAAAGGCAAGGTGGTCCTTTTCTTTACCCCATACAAGTCCTAACACACGCGTAGTATTGCTTGTGGGGCACTGCACTGTGTTCGTGGGACATCCAGTTCCTTCATTCTGAAATATCTCCTGCAACGTTTTGGAATTTGATTTCCACTAAGGGACATGCTTGCCCTTTTCATTATGCCCAGTGCTTCTTGATAGAATTCTTCAGCGGCTTCTTCCGTGTCGGCACCTGAAATGAGGCCGTCGACGTAGAAGCTCTCGGCCAGTGTCCGTGCTGTGCCCGAACAGTTGTCCGTCATACCGAGATGGTGACGTATCGTGGCAGCAAGCAGAAATGGGCTACTGGTCACTCAGAAAGGGACTCGGGTCATCCTGCAGACTTCAAGTGGCGGATTCGGTATTTTCTTAGTGGGTACTTCTTCATACCAGAGGAAGTGTACGCATCTCTATCTTCCTTTCTCAGTGATATTTGTAAAAACGCATTTCGATATCTCCACTGTCCGATGCAGTGCGTTCTGAAATTCAGCATGTCCTTTAAGATATGTGGGTTTAGGTTCGGTCCTGAATCCAGTGCTTCATTCAGTGACACGCAACCGGTATCGCTCGACGATGCATCAAACAGCACTCTGACGCTAGTTGACAGGCTAGCAGGGCGCAACACAGCTCGATGGGGCATATAATATAATCTGTCCTGAATGCTTACTGCGCTTTTTCGGAAGCCGCTCGGCGAATCCCAGTTCAAGGTATTGACGTATGGCCTCGTCGTACTTCGTCAGCATTGCCTCATCTTTCAAGAATTTCTGTGTGAGGCTGGCCAGACGTTTCTTTGCAACTTCCTCGTTTTCAGCAAAACGAAAATCCATGGGCTTCGATGGAAGAGGTACTTCTTATCTCCCATCGGTGAACTTAATGGAGGACTCAAATGCCTTATGAACTTTTTCGTGCTCCTGATTATGTGGAACTTGGTCCACAATACCGATGCTTTCGAGCTCCTAGAAAGATCTGAGTTGAGTCGTCATTGCACATTTGTTTTCCGCTACAACGGCTCGAAGGACAGCTACCGTTGCACTGGTGTTGCTGTACGGTACTGTGCCCTGCAGTGTCCACCCTAAGTGTGTTTTAATTGCCACTAGGCCACCTTGAAGCTTCTGCACTTCGCCGGTCACTAGAGTCCAAAAGTAGTCAGCGCCAATCAGTATAGCAGTGCCCTTGTGCTCTTATTGTGTAGGTGGCAAGGTAATATCAGCTAGGTCAACCACTTTCATTTTTACCTCCTTTATCACCTTCTGGGGGTGAGAAGCTCGTTATAACAGATCTCAGGTATCTCCAGGGCCTCGAGACAGTGCTCTTTTCTGTCATACTGACTCCTCAACCAAGGCCGTACTCACCTGCGCTTTTTCTTAATGACACTGTCTGCACCTCCAAAGGGAAAAATGGTAATGTCTTCCTCACCAAGTACTTCTAAATTCAGCTGACGTGAAAGTTCTTCTGTCACGAAGGTTCTCTGACTTCCGCCATCAGATAGTGCACGGGTAAGCAGTCTTAGGTGGGTACCCTCTGCCCATATTTGAGCTGTCTGGAGCAATGCAGCTGTCATTTTGTCCTCTTTGCTACCTGTCGCAGAGTGCAATTCGGTTGCTGTGTTACCAGCCGGCTTCCACGCAGGATTGCACATTTGAGTAAGGTGCCTCTTACTGCATAGTTTACACTTTACTCCTTTGTTGCGACATTCGCGCGAAGTGTGTCCTTTAATAGAACAGCGGAAGCATCTGCCAACTTTGAGGAGTGCCCCTTTTCTTTCTTCGAGAGAAAGCGGTGTCTGGCATGCCTTCGTCACATGATCCTTACCGGCACGAAACGCACAAGGCTCTTTCTGTTTGGAATCACTAGCTGTTAAGAGCGAAGCTGCTTACGCCCTCGGAGCTCTAGACCTTTCGTTGTCAAAACGTGATTTTGTAGTATTGCCTTTGCCTTCTCTTAGCCCAACCGGCAACGCCTTTTCCCGGCTCTCCACTTCGTTTTTGAGAAAACATTGCAAACTCGCCATGCACAAGCTATCCTCTTTTTTGTCTGTGCAGAGCAATGTTTGTGATATTCTACCACTAGTTCGGCCGGCAGCATTCGCAGAAGTGCGGAGGCGAGCATTGCTCCGTAGCGGCCTGTCTGAACTCCAAGTGCCGTGAGAGCGGCTATATTTCGCTGTATGTGGCCATAGAAGTGACGTAGGTCTCTTACCTCCTGCCCGCTTCGTATAGTTGGCAGGTCTAGCAGCTGCGTAAGATGCTTCTGGGTGAGCACATCCGTGCGTCCGAAACGTTCCTCCAAAAGCTCGATGGCCGTATTATAGTTGGCTGCGGTCGCTTGCACACCGGCCACCGCCGCTGCTGCCCTCCCAGAAAGCGCCGACAAAACCTGCTCTCCGTGGGAAAGAGCGTCGTTGACGGGCATGGCTTGGTGGTACTGCTCCCAGAAGGGCTGCCACTCCGTGGCGGCGCCACTAGACCGCTGCAGCTCGAGTTTCGGCAACTTCACCTTTGAACCGTTGGGTCTCAGGTTCCCGTTGCGAGGGGCATCCGGTGCTGAGATGGCGTTCGCTTGTTGAGCTTCGGCTTGTTGGCTGAGCCTTGCGACGTAGGTTACTATTGTATCGTTGTACGCTATTGTATGTACGTAGTTCTCCTCGGCTTCTTCGTCTGGCACAAGCGGCTCAACAGCAGCGTCCACCTCATTCAGCTGTGTTAGGAGGGCGCCGGATCTTGCTGAGAGCACATTCAGTGTCACTTCATCTGCGTGTGCTTCTAGCGATGAATCTGCCTCGGATATCAACTTAGTCACTAGGGTTCTCAGAGCACTTCGTTTTTTCTTAAGTCGTTCCATCGTAGCTCCGCTGCTGCGTTGCTTTCAACACCAAGATTGATCTCGGAGGTACGTAGAGTCTTTCTTCGCCGCTGGGTTTAGTTTTCAGTTTAACAGGTCGTGGCTTGTTGCGTCGTTAGGCCTCGTTGTTAGAAACGTGAAGTCCAAGACGGTTGCATCTCCATCGATCGCTGTGTTAACGGCAAAGTCCATCGAAGTGCCGATGAATGATGGCCTCGTTGTAATGATGAACTGATGATCGCTTCAGCTCCCGGGTTTCGGCACCAAAATGCGGAAACTATTTGGAGACGAAAGAGACGCGACACGCCATCGTTGTTCCATTACAAAAGACTGGTGTTTATTGCGATGCGAATGTCAGTGGTAGGAGTTCCGTATTACATGGTTCCCAGAGGACTATTGAAAACAAGCTGGTGTTAGGAGATTTTACACCTTTTGCTTGCCTCTCATGCGTTTTCCCTCTCCTTTTGTCCATTCTGTCGCTCCTACTGTCCATGTGTTATCTTTCCTCCTCCTGACGTGTCCTGCTCACGTCCACTGTTTCTTTTAATTGATATAATAACATCAGCTGCTCCTGTCCCCTCCCTGAACCACTCCGCTAGTCTAGTTTTTTCGTTATCCTCCGCGTTTCTGCAGCGTATGTTAGTACTGGGAAAATGTAGCGATTGGATACTTTTCGCTTTAGTGACAGCGGCAAGTTTCCAGTCATGATTTCGGAATGCCTTCCGAATGCGCTCCAGTCCACCCTCATTCTACAGAGAATTTCTTTTTCATGGGTAGGCGTTCGTGTTAGTAACTGTCCCACGTATACAAACTCGTTCACACATTTTATGGGTTCACTTTTAGTTTTAAATTTCTGTTTTTAGCTAGGCCAATGAGAAGAACATTGCTCTTTTGCCCAGTGATTTTTAGTCCAGCTTTAATACTTTCCTGATTTAGGTAATTAATCATGTTTTCTAGTTTGTCTCCATCATTGCTAAAGAGCACAATGTCGTCTGCAAATCTTAAATTGCTGAGATGTTCTCCGTCTATTCTGATTCCTTTCTTCCCAGTCTAGACGTTTAAACACTTCCTCTAAACATGCAGTGAATAGCGTCGGGAAGGTCTTATCTCCTTGGCTGACAACTCTCCCCGATCGGGATTTCTCTGCTTCTTTCATGTAGGAATAGTGTGGCTGTGCAATCTGTGTATATGTTGTTCATGGTTTGCGCTTAGACGTCAGATACCCCTTGTCCTCATAAAGCTTCTAGAACTGCTTCTATTTCTATGGAGTCACATGCTTGCTCATAGTCTCTAAACGCCAATAAAGAGGTTTGTTATATTCAGCGTACTTCTCAATTACTAGATGGATAGCATGGCTCTGGTCCATTGATGAATAACCTTTCATAAAGCCAGCATGTTCTCTTTGTTGGTTAAATTTAAATGTTTGTCTTAGCGTAGCAGAAATTACTTTGGTAAATAGCTTCTGTATTAGTTGGAAAAGGCTAATTAGTCTGTAATTATTTAACTCCTTTATGTCAACTTTCTTGTGGATTGTATTGACATTTTTCCAACTGCGTGGTACACCAGATATCTTGATACATTCCGTGAAGAGCGATGCAAGTTTTTCAAGTAGAATGTTTCCTCCGTCTTTAATCAAGCCGGTTGGTATGTCGTCTTCACTTACTGCTTTACCGCGGGACAACGCTTTCCCAGCTTTTTTCGCTTCGTCAACAATTATACATGGAATTTCGGTGTCTTTCGCGAATTCTATTAAGATTGTATGGATGGCCTGAGAGCTGTATAGTTCACAGCAGAAATCTTCTGCTACCTTTACTATTCCGTTGAAATTGTTGATAACGTCGCCTTGTTTATCGTTTGGCGCATGCATTTTGCTTGCGCTAAGTGCAGTTTCTTTTTGACCGATTTAATGGTGCTGGCCTTTCATTACTGCTTTCTCCATTTCCCTCATTTTGAAGGTTCTTACAGCTCTTTGCCTGACGTTACTGATCAGCTTTGATAATTCAGGGCATTCTATTTTATCTTTTGAGGAAGTTACTTTCATTGCTTGTGTTTTTTATTAAATCTATGGTAGATAGGAGGGGACAACTTACTTGTTACTTGCTTTCTTGCTTTACCACCGACTTCTATCGCTGTTTCAATGCTTCTTTTGTTATGCTTTTCTGTATTTCTTCTACATCTGTATCGTTTTGGCCTTAGGCCTCGAACATGCTCTTTAGGGCGACTTTCAATCCTTCATCTTTCGCTTCGATTACTACTAGATTTGCGTCTTTTTGTGAATAATTTAGTTCTTGCTTTCTTTAGGGTAAGCATAATATTCGCCATTACTAATCTGTGATCACTGCATTTTATCTTCCCAACTACTTCTCTGTCCTGAATTATATCTGGTTGTTTGCACATTATAAGGTCAATTTCATTCTTTGTTCCCCCGTTAGGGCTTTTCCAAGTCCACTTTCTATTCTTCTGTTTCTTGAAAAAAGGTTTTCATTATTCGGAGACAGTTCCTTTCAGCAAAGTTTACTGGCATATCGCCACGATTATTCCTACGGCTGACACCGTAGTTCCTAATCGCCTGTTCTCCACCTTGTTTTCTTCCTACATTTGCGTTGAAATCCCCCATGACTATTGTGTGTTGTGTCCGTACTCGTTTTATTGCTAATTCCATATCCTCGTAGAACTGTTCCACTTGTTCGTCGTCGTAGCTCGTTTTTGGCGCATATCCTTGCATTATCTTAAGTTTATACCGCATATTTAGTTTTATTACCATGCATGCTACCCTTTCATTAATGCTGTAGAATTCGTCTACATTGCCCGCAATGTCTTTGTGAATTAGGAACCCAACGCCATATTCTCTCTTTTCGGGCAACCCCCTATAGCAGAGCATATGTCGGTCGTTTAATACTATGTGCGCTTCACCTGCTCTCCTAACTTCGCTAAGGCCAATGACGTCCCTTCCAACGCATTCTAGTTCCTCGAGTAGTTCCGATAATCTAGCTTCGCTCGAGAGTGCGCGTGTATCTGAGGCCTATTCTTTGTGGTCGCGTTATTCACAGTTACCCTCTATCATGTCTTATCAACATGCCCATATAGGTATTTGGCTTGTAGACACTCGGAAGAACGCATGCGTGTCTTTTTTAAATTGCATCACTATAATTATTATGAAGAATTAGGAACCCGACGCCATATTCTCTCTTTTCGAGCAACCCTCTATAGCAGAGGATATGTCTGTTGTTTAATACTATGTACGCTTCACTTACTCTCCTAACTTCGCTAAGGCCAATGACGTCCCTTCCAACGCATTCTAGTTCCTCGAGTAGTTCCGATAATCTAGCTGAGTGCGATAGAGTGCGCGTGTATTTGAGGCCTATTCTTCGTGGTCGCGTTGTTCACAGTCACCCTCTATCATATCTTATCAATATGCCCAAATAGGTAGTTGGCTTGTAGACAAGTCGGAAGAACGCATGCATGCTTTTCTTAAACTTCCAGCACCATAATCATTATGCAATAACAAAAATTGTCTTTTCAAACACCCGATAGCTTACATGAACCAATTATGAACTTCTGATAATTGGAGCGCTGCAATGTGGCAGCAATTACTTGTTAAGATAATTGGAAATAAGGGGGAGTTCTTGCTTAGGCTAAGATGTTGCACGAAAGAAAACGCAGTTTCACTCGAAACGCAATGCACTGATAGTAAGCAATGAATTCAGTAGCAGCAAAATAAACGCTGTTCTAACGGCCGGTGCATTTTGTAGCAAGCAGCACGCACTAATTAAAATTCTGAGGGATCCCCTGTACATGACTGGTATTCCGACTGATAAAGTGTCGTTCCATATTCCAATAATTCCATATTGTCTATAGAAAGTCAATAAATATTCAATATATGTGCCGTATATGTTTCATATCCGTTCATATGAGTTTTATGGGAACATATGGAATTATTGATACGACCAAACGAATCTTTTCATAGGGTAGGTATATAAACACCTCACCCGAAATCTCCCCTATATAGACGAGCATAGTAAACAAGTGAGGAAGCGCTTTGATTGGTTCTTGCATCTTTAGGTACTCCAAATTGCGAGATTAGGTGACAGGAAGGTCCTAGAAATCCACCGGAGATGAAACTATCAGCCCTCTTCCATCGTTCAACTATTAGAACTGCACACGTCTCGCGTCCATTTACTCTATCCTTGGATTGCTCAGCACCCGTACTCGCGAATGGGAAAGATAGCGGCTTTATTTGTTGACATTGGTGGCTGATCGGAAGAGAGCACTCCAATTCACACCCCCAAAAGGCAGCCACTATGAAGCTTATCCACGGAGTGAATGATGATCAGTGGGCGAAGCTCGGGATGTGCATCGTAGATCGTGCCGAGTTCCGGATTAAATTAGTTAACGCTCATGCTACGAATCCTCACGGTTCAACTATGCACAATGCACAAGTGAAATCTCCCACCGGCACTTCATTGCAAGTCAAGATCCAGTGTATATATATATATATATATATATATATATATATATATATATATATATATATATATATGTACGGGTTTTGCCGGTGAACGCTTCTGCAACGCGAGCAGTCGGTATTTCTCAATCAAGGAACTCGCTAAGAGACGCTGCCTGCGCCAACGTTGTCTCTCGCGTTTGCCGGGGCAGTGTCGCGTTTGCCGGGGAGCGCGTGGCTCCCGGTGCTCGCGGCGAGGGCGAGCGCCAGGTGCCACGCGCTCGCCCTCGGCGCGTGCGTGCGCTCCAGCAGGCATGCGCCGGTGGCTACCTACTACTAACTACTACTACTAGTACTACATACATCTGGGACGCACGAAATGGCTGCTAATGGGGAATGAGAGACAGAAGAATTCGGCTTTTAGTTAACGCGCACGCTACGAATTTTTTATTGTTCAACAACGCACAGGAGAAATCTCCCACTGGCACCACCTTGGAGGTCAAAGCGTAAGACTGGTTACGCACTACTACGACTACGACGAGGGACGAACGGGTGCCGCTTTAAGGAGCTTCGCCCCTAAAATGTCCTTTACCCATATATCTCTCGATCCCAGAAATACGTAAAAAGTCCGGCCAGCCTACTTCGGCACTATTTCAATTTGCCAAGTCGTACTTACTTGAAAAATATCCACGATTATCTTAAAGTATTTACAGACGCATCTGTGCAGACCGACGCCTAAGGTGCCTCCGTAGCTTTTTGCTGCCCATTAACATACACCAGACGGGTATATCGTACACCCCACACATCCTCGATGATTACAGCAGCAGAACTGGCAGCAATTAATGCTGCTTTGAAGCACGTGAACGAGCAGTTGAATGAGTTCAAGGTCGTCATCCTTACAAACTCCCGTGGTGCCCTTAGCAGACTGCTGAGAGGTCGCGCTGGCAGCCACTTCAATGCAGTATTAAGAAATCTGCTGAAAAAATTAATTCTCATGATGTGTCCTTTGTTGTCCAATGAATACCATCGCACGTTGCTATTCCCGGCAACCGAAAGGCTGATCGCCTAGCTTCAAGTTGTGCCCACAGGGAGCGCGATTGCCTATACACCACTTGCACGTTTGACAACGCGCGTTTACTACACATTGACACCTACTGAAACAGCACCCAGATCAGCGTGTTGCTACCGGGTCATCTCCACCCCGTGTCCGTGGTCGTGGCTTCCCTCGTCATGCTAGAGCCCTCCTGTACAAGTTAAGGGCTGGCTCTGTGATAGTGGCGAACGATTATACAGTCAAGGATGCACGGACACCCCATCGTGGGTGTTTTGTGGCTCCAGTGAGACACTCGAACATTTACTCTTGCAGTGTGCTGCATTTGCCGGGCAGCGTGCATTGTTAGTCAAGGCATGCAGACTGATTGGACTGCTGTGTGCCTCAATTACCAATTGCCTTTTTCCCAATGCAAGTGCTACTCGACGTGATGAGGCCTATCAAGCCCTGTTAACTTTTTGAACATCACTGGTTTGGCCTCCCGCCTATAGTCATAATAATGTGTTTACTTCAATTTGTCTGCGTTTATTTGTCTTCTCTTCCCCTTTTCTTTCTTTTTGCTACCTTATGTCCTCTCTCCTCCCTTCTTTCACTTTTATCTATTTCACCCTCCTAAAAGAGTAAGCAGGCGTTGTGCCCCACTCGGTGGCAGTGGCCAGCTTGCTCCTTCCTTCTTCCCTTTATGTGCTTGTGTGTTCTATGTTACCATACCCAATAATAATAATAGTAATTACGATTCCTTTTTTCTGTTTTAGTTGGCACCAGGCTCTTGAAACGTCACCAGATAACATGCAGATTGGGTGCGCGAATTATTTCCTCGATCTGCCCATGGCGAACCATACTTAAGAAGAGACGCAAGCAACCAGGCTCGCCGCCCGTTTCTCGCGGTCACCTGCCTCCTCTCCTGTCTCAGAACGTTCAGTGTCTCACTCCACGCGGCCCCCCTGTCTCTGTCCCATGCTTTATCTTCGTGCCACAGTGTCTCGCAAGTGCGGCGTGAGAAGATTTATCGCACATGGATCTAGACTAACCAAAACGACAGCGCTGGAATGTTTTTACTAGAAGTGACTACGACGTTGGTCATCCCAATGAAATAAAACACCTACCCTATAACGTTGAGAATAAGACTTTACCTTTACAGAAGGGATGGGTAGGCACGCCTTCCTTACTTTAGGAATTCTTTCTTCGTCGGAAATGACAAAGACTGGACGAATATCCTTGAACTGCCGCTGCATTTCTCCTGGAAAACAACAAAACAATGACTATGAACTAAATGCCCAGAAACGACGGAGGATCGTTAGGTTTGCAAACGCCTTCGTTGTAAAGTTTAGTTTATCCTTATTTGGAAGCTTCGGCCTCGGGATCACTGCGGTAAATGCATTCACTTCATTGCACATCTCGAAGTTTATAACAAATTTCGCTCATATACAAAATGCCTCATGAGTTCGCCACTCATTGCGTGCTATCTTTTGATGTGCCCGCTGCTCACGGAAAATTCTGTAGTGTTTCACGACTCTAGGACTGCGTCAGCAAAAGTGCTTCTCTTGAACCTTGGGAAAACAAGTCTCCTATGCTGCGTTTTGAGCTGACTCGGACGCTATGTGCGTCGGAGCCAGAGCGAGACATCCGCACCGGTGGGCGTCGCGAAAACAAGGCGTTGATTGATCCCAACAAGTGCGGACCAAGGTGCAGTCCCGCAGCGTAACTGGCGACATCTGAAAACCCCGACAGGTTTCACCGGTTACGCTGCAAGACTAAAACCCCTTGATCTTGAAAATAGTGACACTCTCATCCACCCGCGCGCTTTCCTCCTCAACCCTCCTTGGATTTCTTGCCTCCCCGCGCCGGAGCAGTGCGCATTGCACTATGAACTCTCCAGTGGTGCGTTGCAACCGCTTTAAGAAGGAGTGTGCGTGCTTGTTTATTCGGCCCTTTGAAGCGCCAAATAGGTATTTATTCCTTGTGAAACTGGCGTGATGATAGTATGCATCCACAATAACTTCATGACAAATGTTTTTATTCCGGGACGTTTCGGCAAAATCAAACGAAATCGCACCGCAAAAAATAAGTAGCAACCAGTGGCTGCGCTGTTTGCCTTTCCGTCGTCCGTTGGCCTGGCCGTACGGCGACGCGAACAATGGAAGCAGCATAGAGTATACAGGAGAATATGTTGCATGTACGTAGCTACCAAATAGCTTAAATGTGGAACGAACAATAAGTTTAATAGTTTACTTAAAGTGAATTTCCCGGCAAAGCCGGGCCGAATGACTTTGTAGCAATGCCACCATGCAAAATACATGCTGTGTTTGCGAAAGAGCCTATATATGAACCCACATTCCAGTATTTTGTCGAGTTGAAATGCGAGCGCAAACACGCACGCATATGCCAGCACACACACGCACATATACATACATGCGGGTACACGCACACATAAACATTCGCTCAGGTATAGACGCACGCGTGAACAGCGCATACGAGCACATAGGCGCACATACGGACGCGCTGTTGTTGTTTTGTGGGGTTTAACGTCCCAAAACCAGCTCTGATTTTGAGAGACCCCGTAGTGGAGTGCTCCGGAAATTTCGATCAACTGGGTTTTTTTAACGTGCACTAATATCGTACAGCCATACCTACGCGCGAACACGTGCATACGAACACACGGGCAAACATACACACATACGCAGACAAGAAATACACACGCGCGCATGCGCACAGAGATTAAATGCCGACACGCACTCACATGTACACACAATGCAAAATACAAATACATACACACGGGCGAACACGCACGCACAGACACGCGCACATAATACACACGTTCGAACACACGCACACACATTCGACCATATGCGCATAGATACCTGTGCACGCGTCACATACGATTGCACGCACACAGATACGTACACACGCACGCATGATACAGGTACCAGCGCACACATACGACCACAAGTACATACACACATGAATACACAGGCTCACAGATACCACCACAAGCAAATACATGCACAGAGAATATGATGGGATTCTTGGAAATTAGATGGGAACGCACGTTGCGTCTGACGATGGCAACGTGTTCAGAAAGATGGCGAGGCTGCTTTCTACGAATACTTTATAACAAAGCCAATAACAAACAAGGACATGGACCAAACAAACTAATAAAATAATAAAGAAACGCAGCACTTCAGAACAGAGAGAAAGAAACACAAGGAAACACGCGAGTCAAGTCTGAGTTCGGAACAGTCTCACCGGGGCTGGTCGACTGGTGCGAGAGAAGTCCACGCAGGTGAAGCGTCGGCGTGAGCTGGAGGTCGTCAAGGAGTGGTGCTGCGTCGACAGTGGTGTCTCTTCCGTGCCAGCCAGGAACGCAGACAACGGGCACTGGAGTCATGGGAAGCCTCACACTCCCACTCGTGACTCGATGAAACGAAGCAGCACTCCGCCTACACCCGACAGTGCCACTTGTCCTGGTCCTCCAGGAAGAGGGAGACGGGCTGATGATGCGCCGAGTCGTGGACCTCCTCGCCATGTTCTCGTTCAGCGGGGCAGCACTCGGGCCTACGCCCGACGGTGCTGTTGGAGCCTGGAGCGGCTCCTCAGGCTAAGAGGATCCTCCCTACTTTCTATTAATGCATTCAAAACAAAACAACTAACACAACAACAGAGGCTTATAGAGAAAAGCACTATTACATTTTTTGCGAACTGTGAATAGATAATATGCAATTCTCGTGTTCCTACGTCATAGTGGAAAAGCTTCGGGAAGGGTGGAACCTCCGGAAAACGACGTGAAAGGTTAGCACAGCTTTGGAGCACATCAGCGCAATACTATCATTGTATGCAACTTATGTGTGACTTTTGAACAAATGAAGAAATTCAAGAAATGTCAGAAACATCTCATAATCGGGCACTACCTTAGAAAAAAACAAAAAAAGATGCTCTTTCAAAATATACTGAATCTATGTTCAATATTCAACCCCAAGATATCGGCTTCGTGTCGCTTTAGATACCCAAGGGAAAAAAAAGAAACATGAGTAAAGGTTCTGTTACAAAGCAATTTTAAAAGCGGCACATTAGTTGAAATAGGTGCAGTTTGCATTACAATAAATTTCGCATTTTTGGCATACATCGGAAAGGAAAACATGTAGACATGAGCTAACACGACACCCACCACGGATGGGGTCTTTAGGCAAAAATGTTCTTAAATGATAGGTGCAAGGCGCATTATGAGCAGATATTGGAGGAGGAACATCTTTTCAAGGCTACTTTAAAAATACCATCGCGTGCTGAAATGCCGCACGTGTCCTACACCAAGGAGCGCGTGTTCGGTGTCACGTTACCTTTAAAAATACGGGCAAGAAAAAAAATGTTACGAGAAGTGCAGGTGTGTATCAAACACAATGGGTGTTTGATACAAGCACAGGATTAACTATAAGAAGTAAAATTGCTTTGGGACAACGTGCGCAGGCTCTTTATTCTAAAATAATGAGCCTACGCACCTCACGACACAAATGATATATAAAGGTAGAACCGGTGCCTTAACATCGCAACAAAGATTGCCAGGTCCCATTTGGAAAACTGGCCAGCAACTCACCGAATTTCGGCATCCGCTGTGCACTCTTCAGCTGTGAGTCAGCAATACAAATTCGGCGACGACACTGTAGTCTCACCAAAAGTCGCAGGCTTGTATTCATATACAACCGATGTCACAGTTGGGATGGGCATTGTCTTAGGAGGTACTCGCCAAGGAATCGCGCAATTAATATGAATGATCGATAAATGCGGTCCATGCGCCGACACGCGTAGACTGCTGCGTGCACCCGTTGAAACTCGTTCGTACACCTTGAATTTTGGCAGTAATGTAGCCGCGACGAGTGCGCAAAGTTCCCCGAAAACTGTGCGGTCTGCCCGTCCGAAGGAAGCTATTTCCACCAAAAGCAGGTTCAGAACGACATTCTTTGCAAACTGTAGATGCGCACAACAGACGTGCCTAGAGGGAGCTGTGACGAGGGTGGTCAGTTCAGAAGGGTACGTGCGTCCCCCCCTCACACATCTTTTTATGTTTAGTGGTTGCGGGCTTAGGATGTGCTAGGTCACTTCTAAGCAGGATACCCGCGGTTTTCCTTCTTTGTTTCTTTTGTGATTGTCACAAAACGTGGAAGACAGCATTTCGACGGGGCAAACATTTAAGCACAATGGCTGCAACACCCGCCGGGACTCCATTTGTTAAGTGCAGCCTGGTGCAGCCTATGAAGTATGCTGGTATGCATGTGTTCTCTTGCCAGCTACCTGTAGCACAGGATTTCGCAGAGGCTGAACCACCCACTCTAGCTAAAAACGCGAGCGAAATGCTGCTCTGCAGGCAACAAACGTAGTGAAGACGCGAGTCGCCGCCATTGTGCATGAATTTCTGCCGGTTTCTGCAGCACAGGAAAGACATGCATGTGCTGTCTTTCCACATAAGATATACTCAGATGAATCTGTCTCTGCACGCTTTGCTTCGCCCTAATTGGTTATAAATAAATTAGCTTTTAAATATCAGAATATGCACATGTGTGCTTATATCAACGCCATAGTCTAATACGAACGTCAGTGATAAATCCGACACACTATCCAGCGCATGCAGTCAAGCTCGATATATTCTGCTCATCTAACTTGTTCAAGATAACCGATGGCCGATGTGTAAACGAATTCCAAAGGTACGGAAAGAACACACTGATGGTAGTTACACACAAAAAAGCAAAAAGAAGGAATTATACACATCACGGTGGTCATGTTAAGGAATCATTTGTCTTTTGTGTCTGCTTGGCAGTAGAGAGCATGCAGGTGAAAAAGGGCGGTATAAGTTTACCCGCCCAGTAGACAATTATTCTTTTTGTTACTGAGCTTATGCGAGCTGCGATACATGCGTTGGGCTGTACTGGAGCTCCTTTTTAAAGGAATGCACTAGTATCACTAACGCACTGATGACATGTAATGGAAGGGCATGTCAAGAACAGCTTGACTTAGGTGCGTTGATTTATACTGTAACCATGCAACAACATATGAAGGAACTAGGGGACAGAAGAGAGCTCTTATTTTCACATTTTTTTTTCAGTGCATGTTTATAAACACCGTGTTTATAAAAAAA
Organism: Hyalomma asiaticum; assembly: GCA_013339685.2. Taxonomy (NCBI): domain Eukaryota; kingdom Metazoa; phylum Arthropoda; class Arachnida; order Ixodida; family Ixodidae; genus Hyalomma; species Hyalomma asiaticum. The sequence goes on from JABSTT010002300.1 coordinate 19,938, forward strand.
CAAAGCGCGCGAATATATGCTGCTCAAAACACATGCGCTATGTTCCGGCGCTGAAACGCGTATATGTGAATATATGAAGCCCAGCATCTCACTCTTACGTGCAGTCTCTCAAGTGAATTTCGGCCATACTCTTCTCGATCGGATCTCAATCGTTATATACAATAGGCTTCGAAAAAGGCCCGTCAGATATCAACAGTGAAAGACTGCAGCGTAGATGGCGTTGCCTGGAGGACGGCAGAAATGGCCCCGCCACGGTGGTCTAGTGGCTAAGGTACTTAGCTGCTGATCCGAGGGTCGCGGGATCGAATCCCGGCCGCGGCGGCTGCACTTCGATGGAGGCGAACTGTTGAGGCCCGTGTGCTGTGTTATGTCAGTGCACGTTAAAGAACCCCAGGTGGTCGAAATGTCCGGAGCTCTCCACTACGGCGTCTCTCATAATCAGAACTGGTTTTGGGATGTAAAACCCCACAAAACAATAACAACGATGGCAGAAATGGCTCAGTGTTACAGTAAAACAATCTTACTAGGCAAATACAGTGCCGAATTTGTCATTCTTCAGACGGGTCCATACTCCGACCGCTGTTTATTCCTCATATATATTAATGACTTCGCGACCTGCCTCACTTCCACAACATGTCTTCTGTACGCGGATGATACCACTGTTTACACTTCTGATAACGACATAAATGCACTGACGGACAGATTGAACAATGGACTGATTAATATAAATTGTTGGTGTAGGAAAAATAAGTTGCTCATGAACCCACAAAAAACAAAATATACGGTTTTTAGTTCGCACAATAAACCTCGATCTAATATTGTTCCAGTGTACATAGGAACCCACCCCATACCAGCATCCAACGAATGTTCATTTTTAGGTATTCAACTTGATTCCTTTTTTAAATTTAACATCCACATCAACTTCTTAAAAAAGAAAATCGCATACGGTGTTAGGGTGCTCTTAAAGGCGAGACACTACTTCCAAAGGCACACTCTTTTGACTTTATACTATGCCTTTCTCTTCAGTCACATAAAATACTGTATAGCATCATGGGTCTCACATATCACTGTCATATAGCCCCTTTGCAACACATCCAAAATAATGCTGTTCGCATCATCACTTCGGCTCCTCATAACGCTCATGTTACCTCCATTTTCACAGAGTTAAACCTACTCACAATAAATAAGCTTATCTCCTACAATCACGGCATCAGCATTTATCGCATGCTTAAGAATCCACAATTACTTTATGTCATTGGTCGAAACAGTCTTGTTAATTCAAATAATACTAGATTCTCTTCACAAAACAACATTTTGCTTCCAAAGTCACGAAGCAACTACGGAAAACTAACTGTTGGTTTTGCAAGCGTCAAATTATGGAATGATCTACCACTTCACTTAAAATCTTCACCAACACAATCATCATACCAACGATCATTAAAAGCTTATGTGATTTCTTTGTAGACTACAGATTCCCTAACTTTTGTTCACATTTGGATTTCGTTTTCGTTATTTCTTTGTAAACTTTACCCTCTCAGTGTATATTTGTTCGTGTTATGCAATGAAATGTGCTACCTCATGTTTATCATATTAAGGAATATGTAACTTTTGTATATATTTCTCTTGTCAACCGACGCATGTTTAGTTTTATGTAATTAATAACAAGAGGTCCCACTAAAGTTTTTAACTGCGCGACCTCTTTCTGTATACATTTTCCGTTGTGTAATACCTTGAGAAACAATAAACTCGAACTTGAACTTGATGCTAAAGAACAAAATCGGAGCCACATTTGCCGGAGAAAGTTATCGGCTCAGCTGAAGTAGGCTCTAAGGTGGCATACTCGGCACAATGTTGCCAATAAAAGGCGACGGCTTGCCCATATTGCCTTAAGGACGGCAAAATCGGTGCGACATTTGCCGGAGAAAGTTACCGGCTCAGCTGATGTCGGCTCCAGGGCGGCATACTCGGCACAATCTTGACAGTAAAAGGCGACAGCTCTCCAATATTGTCTATAGAATGGCAAAATCGGCCCCATATTTTCAGTTGAAAGGCAACAGATCAGCCGATGTCGGGAGTAGCACGTCATATGCGGCCCTATGTTGCCGATTAGAGTCGACGCCCTGCCGATATCGGCGGGGCAGCGACTACGGTGGCCCGACGTTGCCAGTCACGGACTGCAGCTTAGCCGATACTGGCTCACTGCCCGCAACATTAGGCCGCGCATGGTCCGGCCTTTGCCGCCATAAAAGCAACATCGGTGCTACATTGTGTGCTGCCTCGGATACATACATACACAGACACACACAATAGAAACACATAATACGTACATGCATACGTTATACACGCGCGAACATGTACACACAAACACACACACATACATGCGCATATGTAGTCAAAAAGTTCGACGAAACTTCGTCTGGTCAGGCATCGGATGAGATGAATTACAGTCACTGACCAAGTCGGATGAGTTGATCTGACGTTTCGGAACCGCATACGGCTTCTTTGTTCACGGAGCAGGACTAGAAGTCCTTGTCAATTATACAGGCAGAACATGACGTAACGAGCATTACGTGAACGGCAGGCATAGTTCCTGGTGGCCTGTTCATTGTAGCTGGCATCGAGTGAATGATTAGGGATTCCAGAAGCCGGCGCGATGACACGTTCTTTTCCTTGGCGACGATGGCGGCATTATCCCAGTCAATGATGTAATTATGTGTATGCGCATGCTCAGCGGTGGCGTTTGTCTTGTGATTATTCTTAGTCACGTCATGTTGGTGCTCTTTGAGGCATTGAGAAAACTTTCCTGTTTTGCCAATAAACATTTCACAGCCATCAGCCCACTGTACCTTATACGCAACACCCGGAAACGATTCACTTGGCAGCCTGTCTTTCACATTGATGAGTTGGTTCCGGAGCTTGCTGGTCGGGACGTGAGAAATGCGCAAATCGCATTTTCAAAATACGCGTGAAAGTGCCTCGCTGATACCTTCGACGTAAGGTATGGCCACACGTACACAGGCTGCCAGGTTGCTCTGTCAGTTGGACTGAAGTATCCGCTTCTCAGTTTTAGAGATGAAACGATGACGATAACCATTGCGGTTTAGCTCCTGATGGATCGTCCGTAGCTCATTCTTCAACGCATCCTCGTCTGAGCAGACCTGTACGGCGCGTGTCACCAAGGATGACACTACGGACGGCTTGTGGCCGATGGCGTGATGCGAACTAAAACTGAGATAGCGACCTGTGTGTGTGGGCTTCCTGTATACTGAGAAGGCGGGGGCGCTCACATCCCGGCGCACCTGAACGTCCGAAAAAGGCAGTATGTTGCCCTCCTCGTTTTCAACGGTGAACTGTATGTTCACGTTCCGGGCGTTCAGGCAGTCCAAGAAGCATTGGATGTCTTGCTTCTTCAAAATGCAGAAGCAGTCGTCGACGTATCGGCAAAACACCTTGGGGGCTGGAGTGAACGTTGCCAGGACCTTTCCTTCCAAGGCTTACTAGATTGGCCGTGGTGACAGATATTGACGCTGCCTTCGCCGTACCATGTGTCCGCTGATAAATCTTGCCATCGTACGAAAAATACGTGTTGCTGAGACAAAACTGCAGCAGCTCGCTGAGTTCGGGGATGTCGAAGGAGGTGCGACCAGAAAGACCACTGTCTGCTTTTAAGCGTTCCTCCCACGTGGCTACTGCCAAGTCTACCGCGACACTTGTAAAAAGTGACGTGACGTCGAACGAGAACATGGCGTCGTCTTCACTGAGTGTGACATCCTTGAACTTAGCAACAAAAACAGACGAATTTTCGATGTGTGTCGAGGTCTTACCTGCTAGAGGACTGAACATTGGTGAAGGCAGCCCGATAGTCGGTAGAGCGGTGACCTGGTGAAGTCGACATTAGGCCGAAGTGGACCGCCAGGCTTGTGGACTTTTTGCAGGCCATACATTGCAGGGGCTGAACCGTTCGTGCAGAGCAGACGGTGATAGAGACCGGTGTGGTGCTGTCATGATAGGTTCGAAGGAGATACTATTTATGCTGGGAACGCGGGCGTTCCCATCGAAGAGACGAGGCTGTTTGTGCATTCCGAATGGCACTTTATACACAGAGAAGAAGATGCGCACTACACACACACACTGAACAGAGCGGATAAACAAAACAACAAACGAAACTCATCAGCGTCCCTAGTAACAGTCGAATAGTCTTGGCCGACACAGGCTCACCGTCTGGCGAGACGGGCGACTAGAGGGAGCCGAGGTAGCGTTACCTGCTGAAGAGCGTGCCGGAGAGCGACGAGTAGGAGGCCGACGTGCAGGAGACCGACGAGACGAACTACGGACGGCTTGAAGAATGCGGCCGGCCACTGCAGCCTTGGAGCAGTAGAGGTGACGGGGAGGACATACAGGCGGCCACGTGAGGCCCGGAGCTCCAACTCGTGGACCGCTAGAAGAATCTCGACACTCGGGCCCGGGCACCCGACTGTGTCGAACGCTGTAGTCCGTCTCCCCGTCACCTCTACTGCTCCAAGGCTGCAGTGGCCGGCCGCATTCTTCAAGCCGTCGGTAGTTCGCCTCGCCGGTCTCCTGCACGTCGGTCTCCTACTCGTCGGTCTCCGGCACGCTCTTCAGCAGGCAACGCTACCTCGGCGCCCTCCAGTCGCCCGTGCCGCCAGACGGTGAGCCTGTGTCCACCAGGACTATTCTACTGCTACTAGGGACGCTGATGAATCTGATTCGTTGTTTTGTTTATCCCCTCTGTTCAGTGTGTGTATGTAGTGCGCGTCTTCTCTGTGTATAAAGTGCCATTCGGAACGCACAAATAGCCTCGTCTCTTCGATGGGAACGCCCGCGTTCCCAGCATAAATAGTATCTCCTTCGAACCTATCATGACAATGGCGCCCGCTGCAGGAAGAGGATGATTGTTGCGTTGCATTTCTATTTTAAGAAGAATGGACGTTAAGGAGCTGGTTAGCGTAGGCGAGAAGCTAGGCCTAACCGTAGACGCACTCACACAATCGCTTCACGAGGAGGAAGCGCTTGCAAGGGAGGCGCGTGCCGCCGAACGCGAAGCCGAGCGCGAGCAGGCAGAACTAGATGAAAGAATCCGGCTACTTCGCCTGCGTGTAACAGAGGCCAAAGCAGTGTTGAGTAGACGCGCAAGTCCGTCAGAGGCCACTGATCGTTCCGCGGAAGGGCAAGTATGCACCCCAGACCTTGTGTCCCTCGTTGATGAACGAGGAGATCTCGATGTATACCCTGCGCAGTTCGAAGAGGTGACCACGTGTCTAGAGGGTGTCACTGGGAGGAAAATGTGGCCCGAAGATAACCTAGCCACCGCACCGAGCACGCTTATCCTGCACACCCAATACAGAAAGACGGATCAGTTTGAGCCCGATAAAGCCAAGAAAGGATTCGGTAGTAAGAATCCTACGGATTCTATGAAGGAACAGTTTTGCTATATTGCCTCGAGGAGGCCAAATGCAGGGAAAGATGAGGTGAATTTGCCTCAAAACTGCTCCCCTGCAGGAGCATTGATAGTTTCCTCGTGCAAAAATGGTGCGGGTTTGCAAGAGAACTGTGAAGCGGTTGTTGCCGATGCTTCATCTGCACCGCTCTTAGCGGTTGCGAGTGACACGACCATGGCCGAAGGCCACGTGAATGAGTCGTTCTTGATGGCACGCCGTTTTTCTGTGTCCGGAAGAGATGACACTCATCTGAAGAAGCAGGAAAAGATAGTAGGAATACTCGTGGAAGGTGACACAGTCGGCGTGTCCGTAGAGTCGGTATTCTATAATGAACTGCGTATAAATGATTACCTAAATGATCACACCCACGGTGTCAGGGAAATGACCGATGACGTGGCAGGTCAGCTCAGTCATAACACAGCGGTAGGGCTTTGTTCTCTTAAAAGTAAGGAAGCCGGTGCGTCTTCCGCAGCATCTTGGGCTGCAGAAGATCTTACCCACAGGGTGTCATCACGGGCATTGCCAGCTTATCGGGCTATGCAAGATGCTGGTTCTTGAGAAGACGTAAATCGTGTACTTCCGACACGTTTCGCACCGCCGCAACGCCTTCGGCTGCGTTCCAATCAGTTTCGTGTGCTTCTTGCAAATGGCGCCTGCCAAGGCAAGGTTCTTGAATGTGGCAGTTCCCGCAGCATTTTCTTACGAATGTGTATACGCTGCTGTCGTCGTAAATGCCCCTTAGCGGTTACTGTGCTTTGGTGGACAGGCTTGGAAAGTGGCATTCGTTTCCTGTGGGATGCTATCACATGAATGCCAGCCAATAATAACCGTTCCTATCTAAACCTTATTTTGAGCGCAACCACACGACACACACACACACCCGCTCACCCAGGCATCGACCACGCACAGCGCTCACTTCCAACTGATTTATTCAACGCACGAAGGCTGAATATACACATGTGGCACATGCGCGCATACATCATACGAAGCCAACACACAAAACCAACATATACATTTTCTTCTAGCTCTTTCCATCTTATAGTCTTGATCTTATGAACTGCAATTCACAAGCAAACAGAGATAGCGACAGGGTGCTTACACAGCGGTCCTTATCTTTTTCAATGTAGAAAGCCTCTAACACTTCACGTGCAGTTTTTCTTTTGCTTCTGCCCAGAATCTTAGTCTCGGAGAATCCTCCGTCACAGCCACACATTATACAATGCGCAACCAGGTGCGCATACTTATCATCTCGTTTTATTAATTTTGGGCGTGTTCCCTTAACCGGTCATTAACACACCTTTCGGTTTGACCGATGTACACGTTGCCGCAGGATAGGGGTATCGAGTACACGACCCCCGTGGAACACTTTTTAAGAAAAGGCCTCTCATGCTTCTTCTCGCAGTCGCGCTTTTTGCTCACGCAAATACGTTGGCACAACTTCCCAATTTTCTCAGGCGCCGAAAAGACCATCGGTACACCGTGCCTACCTGCGACTTTCTTGAAATTGTGCGAGGTTTTATGGATATATGGCACAACTTGTGGCCTAATCCTTGAGGGCTGGGTAGCAGTCAACGCTTCCCTTGTTCCACGTTTTAACTTCTGCAGCAGTGATTCAACAACGGCTGTGATGACCGATCGAGGGAAGCCTGCAGCCTCTAATCGGCTAACCTGATTGCGAAAACTACGTTCCATGCTGTGTGGGCAGGACCTCCTCAGCGCCGATTCCAAGCAGAGAGAGGCTACGCCCCTCTTGACAATCTTTGAGTGGGCAGAGCCGTACGGCAATAGCTCCTTCTTAACACGGGGATGATAAAACCAGCAAAAGTGCTCATCGTTCCACGTGAGGCTCAAATCTAAAAATTGCAGACAAGCTTCTTGAGGTATTTCGACCGTGAAAGATGGGCCTCGTCCAAGTCTTTTAATGACGTTTAAAATAGCTTCAGGGGATGTAAGGTCTCCCTGTAAAAGAATTAAAAAATCGTCTACGTATCTAAAAACTTTTACAACGTCCCCCTCCTTGGATAATGCTTTTAAAGGGGGGGACGTTGTATCATCAGGGGGGACGTCGGTCATCACAGCCGTTGTTGACCAGCTTGAACAAACTGGCCAGTAGTTTTTGCAGCTTAGTCTGTAGCCGACTTGTGGGGTCGTAGGCTATAGCAGCATATGTATTGCGGTCACCAAGGAGGGCCAACATTTTCTCATGGTAGTCGTTCTTGTTCAGCAAGACCGTAGCAATTCCTTTGTCGGAGGGTAGAATGGCGATGCTTCTGTTGCTCCGTAGGCTCCGAATAGCTTGCTGCTCGGCTACCGACGAGAGCGCCTTTGTGCGGTACTTCCGTAATCCCGAAAGCACGCCAATAGCACGGGTGCGGGCTTCTTCACGCACGCCTGAGGGAAGTTGGCTGACTACACGTTCTACCGCACAGATCATATCCCTTGGTCTTGGTAGGGTATCCGTGTTAAAATTCAACCCACGAGATAATACCTCAATTTCCTTCTCGGAGAAAGTGTATGATGAAAGGCAGATGACGTCTTGTGCGTCTTCTGACGCATCCGGTCGGACTGCTTGCAGCTTCCTGTCTTGTGAAGCCCTATAGAGGCCTTCCCTCGTAGTCGCAGTAAAGTTTGCATGCAGCTGTACCTCTGGAAAGTTATCTGGTAATATATTGTCGCGACTGTACTTTGGAAAATGTACTTTGGTAGCCGAGAAAAACGAAGTAGGAGCACGAGCAAGGACCACCGGTCTTTCGGAAGAAGACGAAGTTTGGAGCACAAGCAAGGATCACCGGTCTTTCGGAAGAAGACGAAGTTTGGCGTCTCCGCTTCCTGTGGTTTTTCTGATAATACAGTTCCTTGTTCTTTTTGTCCCATCGTGGTCCGGTCTTGTTTTTCCACGTTGTGACACTGGTGGAGGTGCTGGACTTCAACCCCTGATGCTCGGAACTCCTCAGCGGAGCCGCACTACTAGCCCCAGCCCGCAACCAGTACCTGCTGTGGATAAACCTGTCCACCGCTACAGTCGCCGACAGCGAGGCTTGAGCCCCGAAATTTTCTCCTTGGAATTCCCCCTGTCAACGAGCCCTCACCTCCTGCAGAAATGCCCACCGAAGGTGCTTCACAGGTGACTATTGAGCAACCGCAAATCCCCGACACATTTCACGGCGAGATTTATGAGGACGTCGAGGATTGGCTCGATCAATACGAGAGAGTCGCCAAGGCGAACCGCTGGTCCCCAGATCAGAACCTATCCCACGTCTACTTCGCACTGGCCGACAGCGCTCGTACATGGTACGAGAACCGGGAAGGGACTCTAACTACCTGGAGTGAATGTCGGCAACAGCTCCTCGATACGTTTTCTAACAACGATCGTCGCGACTTGGCTCATCAACTCATCGAAGTGCGGATCCAAAAACTCAACGAGACAGTGGCCATGTTTGCAGAGGATATGACGCGCCTCTTTCGCCGTGCGGACCCCGAGATGCCTGAAGCGAAGAAAGTCCGGCATTTGATGCGAGGAGTGAAGGAGCAACTGTTTGCTGGCCTCCTTCGTCACCCGCCGACTACTCTTGCGGAATTTATTAGGGAGGCGACGACAATTGAACGAGCCCTTCATCAGCGGTCCCGTCAGTACGACAGAACAACTACGTCGATCAGCGTTTCTGCACTGACTGCAACCGATGAGCCTTCTCTACGTGAGCTCATCCGCGAAGTCGTTCGGGAGGAGCTGCGCAACCTTGTAGTGCCTCCGAAAGATCCTGTGGTAGCTTCTGTCGCTGAGGTTGTGCGTGAAGAAATCAGGCAAGCATTTTCTTCGCCTCAACCACAACCGGACCAGCGGTCCATAAACTACGCATCCGCAGTCCGTCATCCAGCACCAGCGCCGCAGACGTCATTTTTCCCTGCTCCTCATAACGAGACGACGGATCACCCACAGCCGACCTACTTACGGCCGACCCAACTTGCCGCCGACCCACCTCAGTTGCCGCCGACCCAACATCCCAGTATACCCGTCGAGACCTCGCCTTACTACCCTCCACCGGCCCATGAAACTTGGGCGCGAAGGACGCCTATCAGTCGACCGCTTCTTCGCAGGACGGACACGTGGCGCATCTGAAGCGGCTGCGAAACGAGCACCTGAAGCGGCTGCGAGCGGTTTTCCAAGCCATACGATCTGCTGGTCTTACGCTCAAGCCGGAAAAGTGTCATTATGGCTTCGAAGAGCTCCTTTTACTAGGCCATGTTGTCAGCAGTCAAGGGGTACGGCCCGACCCCGGGAAGGTAGCTGCCGTTGCAAATTTTCCACAACCATGTGACAAAAAGGCGGTCAGGCGATTTCTAGGACTATGTGCCTACTACCGACGCTTCATTCACAACTTTTCCCGCCTTGCGTTGCCGTTGACACGACTCACCAGAGAAGACGTCCGATTCGAATGGGGCGAAGAACAGCATAAAGCGTTTCACGAGCTGCGGCAACGACTTCAAAAGCCGCCGGTCCTCGCGCACTTTGACGACGACGCGCCGACAGCTATACACACTGATGCCAGCAATGTCGGCCTGGGAGCTGTGCTCGTGCAGCGTCAAGACGGTTCCGACCGAGTAATTGCTTACGCAAGCAGAACCCTTTGTTGTTGTTGTTTTGTGGGGTTTAACGTCCCAAAACCAGTTCTGATTATGAGAGACGCCGTAGTGGAGGGCTCCGGAAATTTAGACCACCTGGGGTTCTTTAACGTGCACTGACATCGCACAGCACACGGGCCTCAACATTTCGCCTCCATCGAAATGCAGCCGCCGCGGCCGGGATTCGATCCCGCGACCCTCGGATCAGCAGCCGAGTACCTTAGCCACTAGACCACCGTGGCGGGGCAAGAACCCTTTCCCGTACCGAAGAAAATTATTCCACCACGGAAAAAGAGTGCCTTGCTGTAGTGTGGACGGTTATGAAATTTCGCCCATATGTGTACGGCCGCACTTTTCAAGTCGTCAGTGATCATCACTCCCTTTGTTCGTTGATGAACTTGAAAGATCCCTCAGGACGGCTGGCACGCTGGAGCCTTAAACTTCAAGAATTTGACATGGTTATTGTCTATAAATCCGGGAAGCGGCTCACGGATGCAGATTGCCTTTCTCGCGCACCACTGGAATCGGCAAATGAAGAGGACGACGATGATGCAGCGTTTGTCGGTGTTGTCAACACGACTACGATCGCACAGCAACAACGCGACGACCCGGAACTGGAGCCAGTTATTAACTTCCTGGAGGGTCGGAACTCTGCCGTTCCGAGACTCTTTGCGAGGGGACTGTCATCATTCTGCATACGCAACGACGTCCTTTACAAGGCAAAGTTCTCTCCAAACGGAAACACCTACTTGCTCGTCGTCACAACGCCTCTCCGACGCGAAATATTACAGGCCTGCCATGATGAAGCAACATCCGGTCACTTGGGCTATACACGAACGCTATACAGAGTGAAACAGAAATATTACTGGCCACGACTCACAGCGACCGTTCAGCGGTACGTCCGCACATGCCTCGAATGCGAGCGGCGGAAAATGCCTGTAGGCAAACCAGTCGGCTACCTCCAACCCCTTCACGTGCCCGAAACTCCATTTGCTCAAATCGGCATGGATCTCCTAGGCCCGTTTCCGACTTCCGCTTCAGGTCGTAAATGGATTATTGTAGCAACGGACTACCTGTCCCGCTACGCCGAAACCAAAGCTCTGGAGAGGGGCACAGCAAGTGAAACTGCCAGATTTTTTGTAGAAAACGTGGTACTAAGGCATGGCGCCCCAGCAGTCGTAATAACCGACAGGGGTACTGCATTTACAGCCGAGTTATTAGAAACAGTTTTAAGACTTAGTGGCACATCGCATCGCCGAACGACGGCGTACCACCCACAGACGAATGGTCTGACGGAGCGCCTCAATGAGACACTCGCCGACATGCTTTGCATGTATGAGGATGTGGAACACAAGAACTGGGACGAGATCTTGCCATACGCCACATTCGCTTATAACACGGCCCGGCAAGAGACGACACGAATGTCACCTTTCCGTCTTCTCTACGGTCGTGAAGTCACTACAATGCTCGACGCAATGCTGCCACATGAACGTGACATCGACGAAACGAATGCCGACTATATTACCCAGCGTGCTGAAGAAGCCCGGCAACTTGCGCGCATACGCATTCGTCGCCAACAGGAGTACGATTCGAGCCGCTACAATCGTCGTCATCGACTAGTCGTCTACGAGCCGGGAGAGAGAGTTTGGGTCTGGACGCCCATTCGCCGCCGCGGCCTCTCCGAGAAACTGTTGAAGCGATACTTCGGGCCTTATAAAGTTCTTCGACGCCTAACCATGTTAATTATGAGGTTGTTCCCGACGGTGTTCACCGCACAAGTCGTCAACGGCACGCACCGGAGGTTGTGCACGTGGTCCGGCTGAAACCCTACTTATCTGAGTGACTTCGCTACTTCGATCACCGGCGTGTATAGATCGTGTTACCGCTACTACAAAGCATCGGGACGATGCTTTCTGGGAAGGAAGGCTATGTCGCGATTGTACTTTGGAAAATGTACTTTGGGGAGCCGAGAAAAACGAAGTAGGAGCACGAGAAAGGACCACTGGTCTTTCGGAAGAAGAGGAAGTTTGGCGTCTCCGCTTCCTGTGGTTTTTCTGATAATACAGTTCCTTGTTCTTTTTGTCCCATCGTGGTCCGGTCTTGTTTTTCCACGTTGTGACAATTGCTCAAGTTGCCGTCGTGCAAAAAAGGTTTGAGTTTCAAGCCTCCGCCCCTTTTCGCGGCACTCGAGAACACGTGCTTGTAACAGCTTCCGCTCAGCCTGGTGAACAATCTGGTGGCCCCATGATGTAGCGACTCAACTTCTCAATCGCAGACTCCTTGGCATCGTCTTCCCGTTTACACGTGAGGTTGCAGTCCAGACGCGTCTTGAAAACAGCTATTTTTGAACTCGGGGAAACAAATCGACGCATCTTCGTAATGACGTCCTGTCCATAAGTGTTCCGGTAAGTAAGGTAGTCAAGAGTTCGACGAAAGTTCGTCTGGTCAGGCATTGGATGAGATGAATTACGGTCACTGACGAAGTCGGATGAGTTTATCTGACGTTTCGGAACCGCATATGGGTTGCTTGTTCAGTGAGCAGGACTAGAAGTCGTTGTCAATTATATAGGCAGAACATGACGTAACGAGAATGCGAAAACGGCAGGCATAGTTCCTGGTGTCCTGTTCATTGTAGCCGGCGTCGACTGAATGATTAGCGATTCCAGAAGCCGGTGCGATGACACGTTCTTTTCCTTGGCGACGACGGCGGCAATGGCAACCCAGTCAATGCTATGATTATGTGTGTGCGCATGCTCAGCGATGACGTTAGTCGTGTGATTATTCTTACTCACGTCACGCTGGTGCTCTTTGAGGCATCGAGAAAACCTTCCTGTTTCGCCAATATACACTTCACGGCAATCAGCGCACTGTACCTTATACACAACACCCGGAAACGATTCACTTGGCAGCCTGTCTTTCACATTGATGAGTTGCTTCCGGAGCTTGCTGGTCGGGACGTGAGGGATACCCAAACCGCATTTTGAAAATACGCGTGAAAGTGCCTCGCTGATACCTTCGACGTAAGGTATGCCCGCACGTGCGCAGGTTGCCAGGTTGCTCTGTCAGTTGGATTGAAGTATCCGCTTCTCAGTTTTAGAGATGAAACGATGAGGATAACCATTGCGGTTTAGCTCCTGATGGATCGTCCGTAGCTCTTTCTTCAACGCATCCTCGTCTGAGCAGACCCGTACGACGCGTATCACCAACGATGACACTACGGACATCTTGTGGCCGATGGGGTGATGCGAACTAAAACTGAGATGGCGACCTGTGTGTATGGGCTTCCCAACCCAACCAAGACCAAGGGATGTGATCTGTGCGGTAGAACGTGCAGTCAGCCAACTTCCCTCAGGCGTACGTGAAGAAGCCCGCACCCGTGCTATTGGCGTGCTTTCGGGATTACGGAAGTACCGCACAAAGGCGCTCTCGTCGGTATCCGAGCAGCAAGCTATTCGGAGCCTACGGAGCAACAGAAGCATCGCCATTCTACTCTCCGACAAAGGAAATGCTATGGTCTTGCTGAACAAGAACGACTACCACGAGAAAATGTTTGCCCTCCTTGGTGACCGTCATACATATGCTGCTATAGCCTACGACCCCACAAGTCGGCTAAAGACTAAGCTGCAAAAACTACTCGCCAGTTTGCTCAAGCTGGTTCCTCCGCACCACACCGGTCTCTATCACCGTCTGCTTTGCACGAAAGGTTCCGCCCCTGCAATGTATGGCCTGCCAAATGTCCACAAGCCTGGCATTCCAGTTCGTCCTATTGTCGACTTCACCAGGTCACTGCTCTACCGACTACCGGGATACCTTCACCAAGCTACCTTTACCTTCAGTCCTCTAGCCTGTAAGACCTCGACAGACATCGAAAGTTCGTCTGTTTTTGTTGCTAAGTTCAAGGATGTCACACTGAGTGAAGGCGACGCCATGATCTCGTTCGACGTCACGTCACTTTTTACAAGTGTCGCGGTAGACTTGGCAGAAGCCACGTGTGAAGAAGCCTTAAAAGCAGACAGTGGTCTTCCTGGTCGCACCCCCTTCGACATCCCCGAACTCAGCGAGCTGCTGCAGTTTTGTCTCAGCAACACGTATTTTTCATACGATGGCAAGATTTATTAGCGGACACATGGTACGCGATGGGACCGTCAATATCTGTCACCACGGCCAATCTAGTAATGGAAGCCTTGGAAGGAAAGGTCCTGGCAACGTTCACTCCAGCTCCCAAGGTGTTTTACCGATACGTCGATGACTGCTTCTGCATTTTGAAGAAGGAAGACATCCAACGCTTCTTGGACTGCCTGAACGCCCAGAACGTGAACACACAGTTCACCGTGGAACACGACGAGGGCAACATACTGCCTTTTTTGGACGTTCAGGTGCGCCGGGATGGGAGTGCCCTCGCCTTCTCAGTATACAGGAAGCCCACACATGCAGGTCGTTATCTCAGTTTTAGTTCGCATCACCCCATCGGCCACAAGACGTCCGTAGTGTCATCCTTGGTGACACGTGCTGTACAGGTCTGCTCAGACGAGGATGCATTGAAGAAAGAGCTACGGACGATCCACCAGGAGCTAAGCCGCAGTGGTTATCCTCATCGTTTCATCTCTAAACCTGAGAAGGGGATACTTCAACCCAACTCACAGAGCAACGTGACAACCTGTGTAGGTGCGGCCATACCTTCCGTCGAAGGTATCAGCGAGGCACTTTCGCACGCATTTTCAAAATACGATTTGCGGATCGCCCACGCGCCGACCAGCAAACTCTGGAACGAACTCGTCAATGTGAAAGGCAGGCTACCAAGTGAATCGTTTCCGGGTGTTGTGTATAAGATACCGTGCGCTGCTTGCCGTGAAGGAGAACCAGAATAATCACACGACAAATGCCATCGCTGAGCATGCACATACACATAATCATACCATTGACTGTGTTAATGCCGCCATCGTCGCCAAGGAAAAGATCGTGTCATCGTGCCGGCTTCTGGAATCGCTAATCATTCAATCGACACCAGCTACAATGAACAGGACACCAGGAACTATGCTTGCCGTTTACGCATGCTCGTTACGTCATGTTCTGCCTATATAATTGACGACTTCTAGTCCTGCTCCGTAAACAACGAACCCGTATGTGGGTCCGAAACGTCAGATCAACTCATCCGACTATGTCAGTGACCGTAATTCATCACATGCACATATACACATGCACGACGCTCACACACATGACAACAAGCTCACACGTACATATATGTACAAACGCGTGCGCGCACACAATTTCGAAATAGGAGTTACAGGCATTTAACTTATGAATACGCGT
Source organism: Hyalomma asiaticum (assembly GCA_013339685.2). Taxonomy (NCBI): domain Eukaryota; kingdom Metazoa; phylum Arthropoda; class Arachnida; order Ixodida; family Ixodidae; genus Hyalomma; species Hyalomma asiaticum. The sequence continues at coordinate 35,327 of JABSTT010002300.1, forward strand.
CATTTGAAAACTAGCGCACGCACGAGAACACGGTCGGATGCACGAAGGGTCACCTAAAACATGTAGGCTCTCTCTGTTTTACTGAAGGAAGAGTCCGTGTATGCGAGGTACATTAAAATTTCCGTGCAGCTTCACCAATACTTCAAGAAATATTGCAACAGCCAACTCGCACGGAACTACGTGCTCAGAAGGGGCGAGATGCTTTCGACGTTTTGGAGGGAGTGATTCCGAAGAACCACGTTTACTTGTCATCAGGGTATCGAAAATCATGCAAGCCCTTTCTCTAGCTCACCGCAGTATTGGAAACCGTAGCAGCGAGAAATTGCCACGGCGAACGAAGTTTACATCCCTACAGAAAGGCGGAAACACTTGCGAAACGCACGTGAGAAGGTGCACGGCCACCACAACTGGGCAGGTGCACGGCGGGTGAGAACCACAAGCGCGCGAGAAAACGTTTCGCGCCGGTTTCCTAAGGTCAAGGTCACGTGATGGCACACTGCAGCCATTCAACGTTGCTGGCGCGCTGGCTCCGCGATCGAGGAGGAGAAAACGAGGAGGTTGGTGGCTCCGGCGAGGGTGTGGCGGCGTAGTTCAAAAAGTAGCGATACTTTAAAACATCAAGGGGCTTTATGCAGGACTGCCCTTTGATCCGTCTCTACGATTAAGAACGAGGTCGTTCGCCTTCACCTAACACTGTAGCTCGAACCCCGTCAAGTCGAACCCACACTCGTTCTCCCATCTCCAGTAGAGGCAGATGCCTAGCCCGATCAGGCTGGTTGAAGCTCCACTCTCTTTTCGTCTTGTAAGACTCATTGTCGCAACTGTATCTCTAGGAGGCCAAGACGGTTGCAAGAACTGTTTCATCTTCGGTAAGCGAGTTCTGAGTTGTCTCCACATTGGGAGCTTAGCAGGGTTGAAACCATTCACGCCGGGTTATCGCTCAAGCTTAGTAAAGATTGATGTGGGTCACTCGATTTACCCTGTAGTTCCCTCATTCTGCGGACCATCCTTTCAGCATCTCCATTTCATTGAAGAAAGCAGGGGGTGCCGTTCGCGAGGGTGAAATGATAGGAGTTGACAAACATCTTGAGTTCATTGGACGAAAACGGTGGTCCATTATCATACCTCACGACCTTCGGGATACCATGTAGAGCAAATATGCTCAGCAGCACCTTGACAACGGCAGAAGCTGTAGACGATCGAAGGGATAAGTTTAGGGAAACTGCAGTCAGAAACCACAACGAGCAAAACGTCTGTCGTTTGCTGTGGAAATGATCCATACCCAGAACCTCCCATGGGCGACTCGGTAATAAGTGGCTCTGTTGGATTGACCCGAGAACGGCACACTCCTCGCATCGGGCTACCGTCGACTCGATGTCTTTGGAAATCCTCGGCCACAACACCGAGTGTCTGGCTTTCGCTTTGCACTGGTATTACCTTGATGGTTGATGGAGGTCATGGCCATTACTGCGCCAGACTGGTCAATCCTGCCCTGGTGAGGGAGTGCCTTACCGGCTATGGCCGCCTGGACCCGGCCGCACCCCAAGCCTCCTGCAATTCAACCAACACTCGGAATTTTTTAATCCGGTGCAGAATTGCCCGGAACCGGAATTCGAACCAAGGTGCTATTGCACGCGAGGCGGAAGCTCTACCGCTACACCGCGGCTGCCTCCATTTAGCACAGTACAGGTACAATCGGACGTTATGCGAGAGTCCTTTGTCCTGCAGTGGGCGTAGACAGGCTGATGATGATGTAACCTTGATGACCATCTTGCAGCAGATCCAGGACTGCTGGCCTCAAGGAAGTAGGAACAGTGATGCAGGCACCTTTGAGGACAAGACCGTCACAGGCTGTGATCTCGTTAGCTACCGCAGCATACTTCGTCAAATATAAGGGCAGCTTCTTCTGAGGCCAATCACGTTGGGCTGGAGAAATAAGGGATGTGCACTCGCCATCCGTGGTTTGGGCTCTCTTGATATCATCCGGATTCAATGGCAAATCTCAGGATTCATTCTTAACGACTTCTTTTATATACAATTCCACCGTGTGAAGCAGAGAACAAACCTTCGGTGGTATCTTCGACAGAGCATCGCCAGTCGCTAGTAGTTTTCCCGGGATGTACTGCATGGTGGTCTAGTAGTGTATGAGCTTGAGGCGCAGTCTTTGAACATGAGCAGGGAGCATATCCAGTTCCATTTTGCTGAACAGAGTGACCAGTGGTTGATGATTCGTTTCTACGGCAAAGTTTATGCCACGTACGAACTCCTCGAACCTACTCATTGCCCAGGTACCCACTTGAGCTTCCTTCTCGGTCTGACTGTACCTCTGTTCCGTGGTCATCATGGAGCGAGAACGAAATGCCACTGGTCGACATTCTCCAGAGGGATTCTTTTGCAGTTAGCTCCTAGTCCGAAAGAACTGGCATACGCCGAAATCGTGGTGGTATGGGAGGGGTGATATTTAGCCATTTACTTAGCTGATACCAGCAGATTGATGTTGGTGAAGGCCGACTCTTGTTCGTGGTGTCATGACCAGGCCGCTGTCTTGCACGGATCTTAGGGAGGAATCTAGCTGCGTGGTTCACCAACCCGGGAAGTAGGCGAAGTTCGGCGATGTCCTTGGGCGTTTCAATAGCCTCCAATTTGGCTGGATTGAGTCTGATGCAATCGGTAGAGACGATCACGCCAAAGACACTTCGGACACACCAAAGAAACAGTTTTCTTGTTTTAGTTATTCCGCCTCTGGAGAGATGAGAGAGGACTTGTTCCAAGTCTGTGTCGTGCTATTTCTTGTCGCGACCGAAGACAAGGATGTCGTCTATCATATTTGCGGCACCTTCTTGACCCTCGAGCATCCTTGCGATCTTCTTTCGAAAATACATTGGGGTCGATGTAACACCACCCTGCAGACAACATAAACAGTATCAACCAAAAGGCATTAGGAAAGTTGTCAACTCTTGAGACCCTGCGGAAAACTTGGCCTCGTTAAACCCGGGTGCAGCGTCTAGCTTAGAAAAAATTTTTGCGCCGCCGATCGGACCAAGAATTTGCTCGACTGTTGGCAAAATGTGGCATTCTCGAAGAACAACCTCATTCAGAAGAGCCATGTCAACCACCCTAACCCATTGGAACTACTACGAGTGCCGCACAGCGATGTGTCAGCGTATCTGTCCTACGAATGACTCCTTCGACCTCCATTCTCTCCAGTTACTGTCGAACCACTCCTTGCAATGGGATGGGGATGCGTGTACGTTCGCTAAGTGAAAATGGTACGGCATCAGGTTCCAGCATGACTTGATACTCGTCTTCCAGCGTGCCTAGGCCCTTAAACAGTTCCGCATGATGCTTCGGCAGAAAAGTCGCTGCGTCTCCTAGGAATCCGACGACTTCTAGTGCCTGCAGCGCGGGGAAACCCAATAGTGGAGTAATTAGTGAATGCACTACATAGAGTCGCTGTGCAGTCACTTCCTTTCCCTTCCCACAAGAGCTGGGCGACGTACGATCCTCGTACACGAAGCGGTTGCCCTCCTGGTCCTGTAAAGAAATTGCGCAGGTTGTCGAGCTATAGGGGTACTGCAGGGAAATAAGCTGGCACTGCTGAGACTTCAGCACCAGAGTCCACCTTGAAATAGTGAGTATAATTATTTTCCGTGACGTCCACGTACCTAGTGTACTCGGGTGCGACAACAGTATGCAAGCGGACAGCGGCGAACATGCTCGCTTTTGCTTTACGGGAACGACAGACCTCAGCAAAACGTCCTTTCCTGCGGCGAAAATTGCAGAGGGACACGAGCGCTGGACATTCTGAGTGAGGATGCGTTAAACGTACGCAGAAAGAGCAAGTAGCGGCGCCAGAGAGCTTGATCTTGAGTGGCGCGTTACGTTGCATCTGGACGTCGCGGCGCTTTGTGAGCTTTCGTTACACCCAGCTCGACTGGCGTAAATCCTTCGAGAGCGCCTTTTGCTGCTTCTTTTTCTTTTTCGGCGTCTTCCCACTCCCGCGCCTGAGTCCAAGCTTCCTTAAGCAACAACATCGAATTACGGCGCAACTGCTCGGATCTGCGAGACTCTCTGAGGTTAACGACGAACCTGTGACACACAAGGCGCTCTTCGGTTTGAGCACACCGATAGTTGCAACGCTTCAAAAGTGACATAATTCTGAAGCGTAATAATCGTCGGTGTGCTTATGGAACCGAGAAGACCCATAGAGCTCGTTAGCCCGGTGCATGAAGTGTTCTGTAAAATTCCTGACGACGGTCTCGTGGGAGAGCAGCAAGCGGGAAAGTGTCGACTTTCGGGGCCAATACAGTATAAAAGTGAGCGTACCTGCACTTTAGCAGAGGCGTGGCTGACTCCGGAGACCGCTGCGTAGTCCTCCTAACGTGTTTTCCACGTCGGCCAAATCGACGCGTTGGTAAAGTCGAAAGCGTTGGGTTGCCAAAGCGAAATCCCGAGCCACACGTTTTCTGGAGCCTGTTGCTCCTTGGTCATGATTTCCTCTTCTTCCTCGGTGAGACGTGAAGGCATCTATTCGGCCACTTCTGACACAATGTTGTGATCAGAGTTGACTCGGGCACTATGCGCGCCGGAGCCACAGAGACACACCCGCACTGATGCGCGTAGCGAAAACTAGGGCTTTATTCGGACACGCCCATCCCAGTCCCCGACATGAGTTTCGCCAGCTAGCTGACTTGAACATAAGTGACACCTCTACAACCTTGAGATTCGCCAGCTTCCTTCACTGAGACAACTTTTTGCGATATAAAAGCTCGATAACACCATATAAGCACTAATGTGCTTACATAGTGAAAATAGGCGTTAAGGCAAAGAGGACTTTTCTTGGAAATGGGCGAGTGATTGGGCTGATTGCATTAATTTAATTGGAAGTCTTCTCCAGGTAATTTATTTATATTGGCTAATATTGTCCTAGTGTTGAAGAGTCCTAGAGGATCAGATTGTTCTCGAGTAGAAGAGTACCAAAATGCGTTGTTACTAAAAGGCGCTTTACTTTTTTCGACATTCGTTACGTAATGACTCATCCATTATTGTTCTCATATTTCCAGCGTAAAAGTATAGCTACATGCATAATAATGTTGAGGTCTACACCATGCATTACTTCTCACGTTCATCAATTAGGTTTTTCATTACAGAAGTTCGGTTATTATTCGTTGCTAAATATTGCGAAATTATTACCTTTAATCAACTGTATTCTAAGGGCATTTTAAGTGCCGGATCATGTATGACAGTCCACTGCACTGCGAAGGAAGAGACGGGAACCTTTATAAGTCGCTGCTGCGGCTTTTAATGCTGTCCCCTTCTACTGGACGAAGCAAGATAATATTGAAACGGGCACAGGAATACGCTGCTAATGGTAGTGTATTCTAGAATGGAGAGATTAGCCGGTGCAGCCCCAATGGCGGACCGTCAGCCTGCGCCCCACTCCTGCGTCTTCTTTGTTCCCCTCGAGATCGTCGTCTTCGTCCGTGTTCTTGCACCGTGACATCACCCCCGGCGGCAAAAGCGCCGACCCGGCGCCAGCTAGACCGCGGCCGCGTGGTAAGGCTTGAGACGACTGACGTGGACGACATCAGACGACGCGGACGACGAGGAAGCATCGGCAGGAGCTATTTCATAGGTCACATCACTGAGTGGTCGGACAACGCGATAGGGGCCGGAGTAGCGGGAGAGCAGCTTTTCCGAGAGGCCGACGTGCCTTGAAGGAGTCCAGAGGAGGACGAGGTCATCTGCGGAGAACTGTACATCACGGTGGTGGCTGTCATATAGAGATTTCTGTCGTGATTGGGACTCAAAAAGACGGTGATGAGCAATTTGACGTGCTTTAGCTGCAGCAGTCATGGCGTCGCGAGCATATTCAGACGGGGACTCGAGATCGTGAGGCAAGATTGTGTCGAAAGGTAATGTCGGTTCACGGCGATAGAGAAGATAAAACGGGGAGTAGAGAGCGGTGTCGTGACGTGACGAGTTGTAGGCGAACGTCACAAAAGGAAGGGCTACGTCCCAGTCACGATGATCGGAGGAGACATACATCGATAGCATATCAGTAGTGTGCGGTTCAGGCGTTCTGTGAGCCCGTTTGTTTGAGGATGGTATGCCGTCGTTAGCTTGTGTTGGGTGGCAAAAGACCGAAGGAGGTCCTCAATAACTCGGGATAGGAAGTAACGGCCCCTGTCCGTGAGAAGCTGTCGAGGAGCTCCATGGTGTAAGATAACATCCCGCAGCAGAAAGTCGGCAACGTCGGTAGCGCAACTGGTCTGGATGGCTCGTGTTACAGCAAAGCGGGTAGCATAATCCGTTGCGACGGCGACCCACTTATTTCCATTTCTGGATGTTGGAAAAGGGCCCAACAGGTCAAGACCGACACGATAAAATGGTTCCGTGGGTATCTCTATTGGCTGGAGTAGTCCAGCTGGAGGCAAAGCGGGCTTTTTGCGACGTTGGCAAGGTTCGCAAGCCGCAACATAACGTCGTACAGAACGGTAGAGTCCTGGCCAGAAAAATCGTCGCCGGACACGGTCGTACGTCCTGGAAACACCAAGGTGGCCGGCGGTGGGTACGTCATGTAGCTGTGCGAGTACAGTTGACCGCAAATGCGTGGGAACAACTAAGAGCAGCTCGTTCCCTTCAGGTCGCATATTTCGGCGGTATAAGATGCCATCCAGAATGAGGTACATACGAAGCGAAGGGTCTGACGGATGTGCATGGAGGCGGCTGATGAGGTCGAGTAAGTTGGCGTCACGTTCTTGCTCTTGAGCGATGTTGTGGAAGGCCGAGAGCGTGAAGATGCCAGCAGGCGCATCATCGGAGCCTGGGCCGTCGACAGGGTGCCGAGACAAGCAATCGGCATCCTGGTGTAGTCGGCCGGACTTGTGCACCACTGTGTAGGTGTAGTCTTGCAGACGTAGGGCCCAGCGACCTAGACGACCTGTGGGATCTTTGAGTGTCGAGAGCCAACAAAGGGCGTGATGATCCGTTGTAACGATGAAATGTCGGCCGTACAAGTATGGGCGGAATTTCCCCACCGCCCATACAAGTGCGAGGCACTCGCGCTCCGTGATTGAATAATTTCGCTCAGCGGCGGAAAGCAGGCGACTGGCGTACGCAATAACTCTGTCGTAGCCCCGTTGACGCTGGGCTAAAACAGCGCCAATTCCATAGCCACTAGCATCTGTACGGACTTCTGTTGGGGCAGATGGGTCAAAATGAGCAAGAATCGGCGGTGAGGTGAGCAGTCTGATAAGGCTTGAGAAAGCAGCAGATTGATCAGGGCCCCATGCAAAGGGCGCGCCTTTCTTGAGAAGGTCGGTCAAAGGTCGAGCGATGTTCGCAAAGTTCCTTACGAACCGACGGAAGTAAGAGCATAAGCCTACAAAACTGCGGACGTCTTTAGCGCATGTGGGCACAGGAAAATCGAGGACAGCACGAACTTTTGCGGGGTCCGGGCGGACGCCAGACGAATCGACAAGATGACCGAGGATGGTGATTTGGCGGCGACCAAAGTGGCACTTTGAAGAATTTAACTGTAGGCCTGCAGCGCGGAACACCTAAAGAATAGAGGAAAGACGTTCAAGATGGGTTTCGAAGGTCGGAGAAAACACTATGACATCGTCTAAGTAACAGAGGCAGATGGACCATTTAAAGCTGTGCAAGAGCGTGTCCATCATACGCTCGAAGGTGGCGGGCGCGTTGCACAAGCCGAAAGGCATGACCCGGAACTGGTAAAGGCCATCTGGCGTAACAAAGGCGGTCTTCTCGCGGTCCATGTCGTCGACAGAGATTTGCCAGTAACCGGAGCGGAGATCTATTGATGAAAAATACGTCGCACCGTGGAGGGAATCCAACGCGTCGTCGATGCGCGGCAGAGGATATACATCTTTTTTGTAATCTTGTTCAGGTGTCGATAGTCCACGCAGAATCTCCAGCTGTTGTCTTTCTTTTTTTACCAAAACGACAGGAGAAGCCCACGGACTGGATGATGGTTCAATAATGCCTTTGCTGAGCATCTTATCAACCTCCTCCTGGATGACTCGGCGCTCGGCGTGTGACACGCGATAAGGCCGTCTGTGAATAGGTGCGGCATCGCCAGTATGTATGCGATGCTGCACCAGCGAGGTTTGGCCAAAAGGCCGACCGCCTATGTCAAAAATATCGGAGTACTGGGCCAGCAGATGCCGGAGTTCGTTGGCTTGTGAGGGTGAAAGGTCTAGGGCTATCATTTTCGTGATGTCGTCGTGCGCTGGAGCTGGCGTGGCCGCAGGCGAATTGCGGGTGGCCGAAGAGCTGGTCGAAGTCTGATGCGGCGAGACGGACAAAAGCTGGTATTCGTGTGACGGCGACAGAGTGGCGAGGGATATGCCTCTAGGTAGTACTTGAGGGCAGAGTGTAAAATTCAGTAGCGGTATATAAGCTTTTTGGTCCGATATGGTCACTACCGTGTGAGGGAAAGACACGCCATGCGAGAGTAAGGTGCTGACGTCCGGAGTGGCCACATAGTCGCCATCCGGCACACTGAAATTGGGCACAACACTGATACATGTGAGTGCCTGCGGCGGGAGACGAAGAAAGTCAGCAGAACAGAGATGGATCTGCGCTGAGTCGGAAGGTTCAGGAGCATCAGGCAAATCAAACTGGACCACACCAGCTGAACAGTCAATCACAGCTGAGTGAGCCGATAAAAAATCAAGGCCGAGGATCACGTCGTGAGGGCAATGGTCAAGGACGTGGAACAAAACGGATGTGTGACGACCCTCAACGCTTACACGAGCGGCACACATTCCCAGCACAGCTGGTGTCCCTCCGTCAGCGACTTGTACAATGCTGGACTCGGCAGGTGCTGCACCGGCTGAATGCCGGCGTTCGCGAGTTCCTCGCGGACAACTGCCTTGATGAGAGAGACCGTCGCTTCTACATTCTCTGACGGGCGTACGAGAGATGGTGCCGCAGCCTCGATTTCCCGCCGCACGATGCGCACAACGCTATCCGCGGTGCTCGGTTGAAGGGATTGATGAGCATCTTCGCACGAAGACGTGGCAGCGGTGTTTGGAAGCCGCGTGAACTGTTGGGTTATGCGACGGCTCTTGGCGTGTTCGAAACGGCGGCACTCATTGATAATTTCGTCCACGGTCGAGCAGTCTCTAAAGACGAGCAAGTTGAACGCGTCATCGGCGATGCCCTTAAGGATATGGCCTACTTTGTCAATCTCGGTCATGGTGGAGTCGACGAGGCGGCAAAGAGCTAGGACGTCGAGGATGTAAGCGACGTACGACTCTGTGGCTGTTTGGGCCCGACAGGATAGGTCTTTCACGGCAGCGGACTTGCTACCGGCGGGCGGGCCAAAGAGATCGCGCAATTTCTGCTTACATACGTCCCAACTGGTCAATTCTTCTTCGTGTGTGTCAAACCAAATGCGTGAGGGCCCCTGGAGATAGAAGAGAAGATTTGCGAGCATCACCGTGGGGTCCCATCGGTTGTGCGCTGCAACTCGTTCGTAGAGGCCAAGCCACTTTTCCACGTTCTCGTTGGACTTGCCCGAAAAAGTTCCAGGGTCACGGGGGTGAGTCAGGACGACTGTGTGTTGTGGCGTCTGGGATGCTGACGGCGCCGATGCCGGCGCCGAGTTTGATCCAGAGGCCTGGTCGTCGGTGGGCATGGTACAGCGGTTGATGACAAATCCGCTGCGGAGTTCCGTCTTGCGCGGTACCCAGCACTTCCACCAAAATGAAACGGGCACAGGAATACGCTGCTAATGGTAGTGTATTCTAGAATGGAGAGATTAGCCGGTGCAGCCCCAATGGCGGACCGTCAGCCTGCGCCCCACTCCTGCGTCTTCTTTGTTCCCCTCGAGATCGTCGTCTTCGTCCGTGTTCTTGCACCGTGACAATATTAGTGAGATAATATGGTTCACCAC
>JABSTT010002301.1:0-44017 GCA_013339685.2 Hyalomma asiaticum
ATACGGTCTCTCAAATCTTGCCCAATAATGCCAGAAAAGGTAAGGACTATAGTATGGGGTTTTTGTGAATTTGACTCGATCAGAAGTCGCACAAAATGCGTTTCGACCGCAACGAAGGCATTCCTCTACGTTATTTCGCGCCATTCCTGAATAAAAGTACCGGTCTCTCAAATTTTGGCCCAATAATGCCAGAAAAGGTCAAGACTATAGTATTGGTGGTTTTTTGTGAAATTTTGATTCCGATTCAGAAGTCGCACAAAATGCGCCTTTCGCGCATTCGTAAGTAGCATTCCTCTACTTATTGCGCTCACCTTCCTGAATAAAAATACGGTCTCTCAAAATGTTGCCAAAATGCCAAAAAGGTAAGACTATAGTCTTGGGTTTTTTGTGAAATTTTGACTCGATAGAAGTCGCACTAAATGCGCTTTTGCGCATCGTAGAGCATTCCTCTACTATTGCGCGCCTTCCTGAATAAAAATACGGTCTCTCAAAATCTTGCCCAAAATGCCAAAAAGGTAAGACTATAGTATTGGGTTTTTTGTGAAATTTTGACTCGATCAGAAGTCGCACAAAATGCGTTTTACCGCAACGTAGAGCATTCCTCTACTTATTTCGCGCCTTCCTGAATAAAAATACGGTCTCTCAAAATTTTGCCCAAAATGCCAAAAAAGGTAAGACTATAGTCTTGGGTTTTTTGTGAAATTTTGACTCGATCAGAAGTCGCACAAAATGCGTTTTCCCGTATCGTAGAGCATTCCTCTACTTATTGCGCGCCTTCCTGAATAAAAATACGGTCTCTCAAAATTTTGCCCAAAATGCCAAAAAAGGTAAGACTATAGTCTTGGGTTTTTTGTGAAATTTCGACTCGATCAGAAGTCGCACAAAATGCGTTTTCCCGCATCGTAGAGCATTCCTCTACTTATTGGGCGCCTTCCTGAATAAAAATACGGTCTCTCAAAAGTTTGCCCAAAATGCCAAAAAGGGTAAGACTATAGTAATGGGTTTTTTGTAAAATTTTGATTCGATTAGAAGTCGCACAAAATGCGTTTTCGCGCATCGTAGTGCATTCCTCTACTTATTGCGCGCCTTCCTGAATAAAAATACGGTCTCTCAAAATCTTCCCCAAAATGCCAAAAAAGGTAAGACTATAGTCTTGGGTTTTTTGTGAAATTTTGACTGGTTCAGAAGTCGCTCTAAATACATTTGGCCGCATCATAGAGCATTCCTCTACTTCTTGCGCGCCTTCCTGAATAAAAATACGGTGTCTCAAAATCTTGCCCAAAATGCCAAAAAAGGTAAGACTATAGTATTGGGTTTTTTGTGAAATTTTGACTCGTTCAGAAGTCGCTCTAAATACGTTTGGCCGCATCATAGAGCATTCCTCTACTTATTGCGCGCCTTCCTGAATAAAAATACGGTCTCTCAAAATATTGCCCAAAATGCCAAAAAAGGTAAGAGTATAGTATTGGGTTTTCTGTGAAATTTTGACTCGATCAGAAGTCGCACAAAATGCGTTTTACCGCATCGTAGAGCATTCCTCTACTTATTGGGCGCCTTCCTGAATAAAAATACGGTCTCTCAAAAGTTTGCCCAAAATGCCAAAAAGGGTAAGACTATAGTAATGGGTTTTTTGTAAAATTTTGATTCGATTAGAAGTCGCACAAAATGCGTTTTCGCGCATCGTAGTGCATTCCTCTACTTATTGCGCGCCTTCCTGAATAAAAATACGGTCTCTCAAAATCTTCCCCAAAATGCCAAAAAAGGTAAGACTATAGTCTTGGGCTTTTCGTGAAATTTTGACTCGATCAGAAGTCGCACAAAATGCGTTTTCCCGCATCGTAGTGCATTCCTCTACTTATTGCGCGCCTTCCTGAATAAAAATACGGTCTCTCAAAATCTTGCCCAATATGCCAAAAAAGGTAAGACTATAGTCTTGGGTTTTTTGTGAAATTTTGACTCGTTCAGAAGTCGCTCTAAATACGTTTGGCCGCATCATAGAGCATTCCTCTACCGCGGCCGCTGGATGAAATTCATCCAGCGGCCGTGGCTGTTCCTACTGATAGCAGTTACGCCAACTTTTTTAGACGCGGAGGAAGAAGCTCCGTGGCCCGCGAGAATTTAGTACGACGCTTTTAATATTTTAGCACCGTTGAAGAAGAAAAAAGAAAGTAATCCGTCGCTTTCAATGATCGCTACAGTAACATAATCTGTTGCTTTTGTTTGTACGTAGTGCTGTTTGGTTTAACAGCCACGTGATGATATTTAATGACTAGTTATGCGCTGCTGGCTTGCACCGAACGCATACATGCCTCACAAACGCTGCTAGAGGGAACGCGCGTGGGCGTGCTCGCCCGGCCGGTAGCGCTTCCTTTTCTATTTTTAGCAGCTGCGGGTTCACGCCGCCAGACGCCGCCAATAGAAGTGCCTCCGTCGGCGCATGTTTTCTTTGTATTTTTTGTGACGTTATCTGGACGCCCGCCAACGCCCGTTCTAGCGGGAGTTTCACCTCCTAAACATTTCTTCCTCCGTGACCAAAGGTAAAAACACATTTCGTGACTTTTTCAGATGGCAGACAGGCACACCTTAGGTTATCTCAAACCTGACAGTTACATCATTTCTGCCAGTGATGTTAGAGACTTTCTACATATCTGCTCAAATTCTAAAAGGGGGAGCCTAGTGTTTATTAAAGTGTTTATGACCCAAGTTTTCTGCTACTTGCGATCTATAATATTTGGCCGACATGTTCATGCGATCCTTGTCTGCAAGTTTACGACATCCATGGATTTGTTCTTAGGTGCTTCGGTGCCCTTTTAAAATGTAATACTTGCAGATGCTGCCAGTGGGACACACGAGTCTCAGGACGAGATGCCGTACTGATTACAACTTTTCATAATCACAAAATACGAGTAGGCAATATTGTTCACAAAATACGTATTTATTTAGGAAATGTATACACGAAGAAGCCGAAGTTGATACCGGGATAACAAATTCCCACTGCCATCACTGTCTATTCTTGAGCACTATTGCCAAGTGACTCGGGAGGCCTAGGGGGTCTACGCCATTGGCAGTGACGAAGAGAGACCTATCGCGGGCACATGATGCTGCGTCCCCCATCGATGGCTAGTGTCTGGCCAGTGATGAACGAGGAATCGTCCGAGGCCAAGAAGGCAATGGCACGTGCCACCTCGTTGGCCGTGCCCACACGACCCATGGCGTGGGTTGTCTTGCAGTGCTCCAAGAACTGCAAGTGAAATGCCATGTACTATTTGTAAAACAGCACTTCATAATCATACTGTGGGGGCAGATTTCTGGTGACTGTCTACAGCTAAGCAGTGGAACTGTTCGTGAAAACTGCATGTTTAAGCTTTTGTCGACACAGTGCCACAAATGAGCGGCAGTCATTTTAACTTTTCCAAGTCAATGCTGTATACTTGTACTGCCAACTATCTGAAGGACACACATTTCTCTTACTTAAAGTACTAGTTGGCAAAAGTTCTAGGGGTAAAAGCACAAACATTTAGAACTGGTTGTCAAAATGGTTGTCACAAAATACATGAGGAGCAGTAGTTTTTGTATTCTGCAGTGCATGGTTTCAGAAATAATGAACACACACACATGGTTCAAAATCAAAGCTTTTCTGGAACCGGAAGTGAACCTCCAAACACAAACAAATGAAAAAATACACTAGAGCACCCGTGGTTCAAGCATCTGTGCAACATATGAGAGCGTTCTTACTAGCTAATGCTCATTTTGAAACATCAGCAGAGGCTGCATCTACGTGGGGCAATAAAGGGTTGCCAAGGGCACAGTAAGAAGGTGATGGTTTGTCCACTTGCAGACGATTAAAGCATTTCATGGCTTTAAAACAAGATCTCTTGCTGCAATAAGTGCCAAGGGAATAGAAAGTCTAGAGTGGCAAATTATGGTGGGTGTGATGAGGTTAGATATGCATCGCAGCTTTGTGATGAAGTCACACCAAAAATACAGTGCACCAAAACCACAATGCATATGGTTATGATGCACACAATAGTGTGTGACCGATTTATTTTGAATCCCTGGTCTTCAATGATAAGCACCTATTATATATCAGTACATCGTATACTTATTCACTAGAACCTCGTTATAACAAAGTGGGATATAATGGACTTATGTATATAACAAAGCACTTGTAATGCTCCTTGAAGTTCCCATAAATGACATGGATATTGGCTATAATGAAGTACTGGTTAATGAATTATGACTCTTCCTTGAACATTGTTTTACTGTACAGTAGGTTGACATCATGTATCAATATCAAATACGATGCTTTAGGCGTGCCCACATAACCTATCATACCCGTGCCAGTAGCCTTCGTGTATCACTGACCTTTGCGTAATCGGCGTCGGTCATACCACCTCGCTTGTGCACCTCTGTGACAATGACACCCGGACTGCAAGATAAAGCTTTGGTGATGACCTGCTCATGACACAAAAAAGGTGCTCGGCTTAAGCTTTACAGAAGTAACTGTTTACTTACTTCACTGCATTTACCCTGACGCCATCAGCAGCAAGCTCTGAAAAAGAAAAAAATAACAGAAACTAAGTAATGATAACCTGCGGGCACTCCATCAATGTCTTTCAAAATCTTCACGAAGAACGTAGAAAACATGCGACGATGTTTCAGCTATACAAAAAAAAGCTATACTACTTCATTCAGTCCATACAAGGCCATGCTGTGAATACCGCAGAAACGCCTATTACGCCTATTATGTATTCATGACGAAAAAGTATAGTGCATCCCGTGTTTAAGTCTTACTTATGGCTTACGCTTATTGTGCTTGTCGGAAACTGCTAATCTGAGGACCTTGAAATTCGGGAGATCTGTATAATCCGGGGGGATAGAGAGGCTATTATTACTTTCAGTGCTATTGCATATAGACCCTTTCACTGTTTACAAACAAACGCGTCCCTCGCATACCCCAGGCTACTTCCGGCGAGGGGCAAGTGCTTGCGTCCCTCTGTACTCTTGCTGGGGCTGATAATAACAACAATAGAACGCAGGATCGCAGCGCATGGGGACCCCAGTGACCGGAAGCATCCTAGGGGTGCAAACTGGTTTGCAGGTCATCGGGAACCCGCCAGTGAAAGGGTCTATACAAGTGGGAGTGTGCAAATATTTGAAAAATTTTCAAGCGGCACTTTCTATTCCATTTTCACTCAACTTTTACTGAAGCAAAATTGTGAGTTTGCCTAATAGGAACAGATCCGCTTTTAAAAACCCATTAGCGAAGAAATACACGGGGGTGAGCAGAAAAGCAGTTCTTTGAGAGCACTCGTCCTTGTGTATCCTATTCTTTGTCCTTGTGCGTTTGCGCGTTAATAGGTTTTCAAAAATGCAACTTTTCTTATTCAAAGCTTGTAATGAATGAATTATAGTGACCTTTATTGACAGAAAAAGAGAACAGCATGGCTCTTTGCCGCTGTTGGGGTTGAGATGTTAAAGCGGTTATGGGATTACAGCATGTTAAGCATCTTCATGGCACACCTTTGCACAGGTCAGTCGAGCTCTCCTACGCCGCTTGAAACAGGCCACTTTGACTTCCATATATTGAGAGATCTCTCTGTGCTTCATTGTCGGGCTGCATTAAATTCTGTAGTACGCTTCGCTGCATAACACATTACTGCGGTGAAGCTAGCATCCACGCACAGTGGAAAACCTAGCACTAGTGTACTACATCGAAGCTAATGCTTGCATACCGTGGCAAAGCCAACACTTGTGTACTACAACGAAGTTAGCTTATACATATGCACACTTCTCTGTTTTACTTTCCCTTAGGACTGACAGTTCTTTTTGTCGGGACAAAACTGTAGGAGTACACTAGTTGTGCAATACATGTGTATCTCTCGCTCACGTCCAGCAGTACATTTCTCTATGATTTAACATACTTAAAAATTCTTGAAAAATAATCAATTTGACTCACATTGAATTTGCTTCACACTCAAAAACGCCTAGTTGTACAGCTATTATATATATATGCACGTACATATATATAGTACCCAGTAAAAACGTACCCGGTACCCAGTAACAAAAACATACCCAGTAAAAAAAAAAAGCAAAGTAACCTGTAAGGCTTACACCACCACAGTCACCTCTGTTGAGGTTTTCTGTCCAAATCCTGACGCATTGTTCTGACGCTGTGGCAAATTTCAGGTGATTCTTAAATACAGTAGAACCTCGTTATAACGAACCCGGGTATAACAAACTGTTGGATATAACGGAGCAATTGCAATTCCCCTTGAACTTCCCATACATGAAATGGATATTGGCTAAAACAGACTAATGGTTATAACGAAGTAATTACTGCTCCCCCTTCAGCTTCGTTATAACAAGGTTTTACTGTATAATAAAATGGCTCGATTGAGAAAGCTGTATGGCCTATGCAAGTGCTATTTCTTGTGAATTGTGAAAATTTCCGAGTATTCTAAGCATGCACTATACGTCACTCATGCACAGCAGGCCAAAGCTGTCAGCACACACCGAGGGCAGCAGTTCGAGTCAGTTGGTCCAGGCCAGCTTTGCTTATGTTGTAGGCGACAACGTTTGGAAACTGCACGAAATGAAAAGCATAACAATGGATTAGCGATTTACAAAACACTTTGTGTCATCCTCCCGATTTACGATTGTGACACTGCCACTAAAGACATCACAACAGGTGTCAAATAAATTTTCACATTTTGTTTGCATCGAAGTTTGACCTCACAGGTGGGAAATTAAAGGCCAACTCCTGTAATTTTGTGCAGTGAATGGATCTCGGTAAAATTGGCTGGGTACATTCCTTGGCACACTTTCATCATTTGTGCGGTATTCACTGTGGACAGGTGCTCCTCGATGAGAATGCCAAACATGTCACTAAAAAAAAAATGATATCTTGTTCAGAGCACTGTGTCTAGAGAACACCTTAAGTCAAGAAGGAGAGCCAAAGAGATCGGCTTTTCATTGTTAGTTCCAATTAAATAAAGCCAAGTGACAGTGAAGTGATGATATAGGACAAATTTAGTGTGTCTAATTCACACACACCAAAAAAAATATCGTCACAATACCAACATGCTTTAGATAGGGGCCAAATGCACACCTTGTACATTATGTGTAGGGCCCCTAACTTTCTGCGGTGGAAATTTTGAAATTCTGTGAAGTCAGACTGAATCTGCAGAATTCCAGGGTAACATTGAACAGACACGGGGTACATGCAGCAGTTTATTTAACAGGCAGTTTTAGGCTCCGAACATACCTGCATTACTTATAACTTGAGGGAGCTGTTGTGGCAGAGCACCAGATGATGCTTATGACACTTTTGTGACGAAACATCACCATAATAACTGCATGATCTCTCTTTGTCAACAGTTCATGTGCACTGATAGGTATTATTTTAAAGGTACTTGACAGTGTTGTGCTAGGATGCATTGTAATGCTCACGCATAGTATTGTTTATTTCCAAACATTAAATTTTGCTTAGGTATCGTTACTGAGAGGCTCAGCTTACCTTCAAGTCACAAAATGTGAGCATGCTTTACTCTATACAGGCAAAAAGGTGCAACACAGGGAATGTGCAGTACATTCAGTAAAATCTGCTGCTTCCAAGAGCTAATAACACATAAAAAGAGAATCTGAAGATTAGGCTTTTTTGGTTAGAGGAAAAGTTACACGGAATCGTAATTAGTACAACTGAATAAGAATGAGCAGCAGCATTTTTAATAGTAGTGGTAACACATGACATGTTTTAAAATTTACTATATTTAATCAAGGTAAACCTATGTAACCTGCTCCAAGGCATTACGAGAATTTAGTTGGGTACTGAAAATAGGCTCATTTCTCCATTAAGTGTGTTTTCACGGCAGTGCAATTTCCCCTGAAAAGGCTGTTTCATGGCATACACAGCCATATTGCAGCGAAACCACCTTTACAGGCAAGTTATGTGCAGAAACATGTCATGTTTGTCTTGCATACTTCCAAATTTTGGCAATTAAATTCGTCTTGAAGAGAATTGGAATGCTGTAATATATAAATATTGATTCAAATGTTCACACAAGCCTAGTATTATTGATGTACCACTGCTAAAACAATACTTAGCACAAATCATCTGAGCATTTGATGCTCTTGCTGGCAACGTCCATATATGAATGTTCAAGAACACCCAAATATGTATTTCTCAAATCAACTGTGCCTTGAATAAGTGGAACCAACTTGCTCAGGATAGAGAAAATTGGAAATCGTTGGAAAAGGCCGTCGTCCTGCAGTGGACTTAAAATGGGCTGATGATAATGATGACAATGCTAGTTATTTTACACATGGAAGATAGCTGTGTCGACTCTTTGCACGCCCAAAACCTGCGCCAGTGAAGGGCAAAACGGCATTCCACTGTTGCTTCCAAAAGTGAGGCTTTCGATATTTTTTTGCATTTATGCAAAAAAAAAAAAAAACGTGAATTCCGCGATTTTTTTCGAATCACAGGAAGCTTTGCCATGGATCACGGATTGCTTTGCCATTGAGCTGTTGTGGCAGCAGTCTTCACATACACTTTCTCAGATGTATAAGTGTATTCTAGATCTAGCAGTGCAAGTGTATTCTAGAGCTAGCCAATTCCACAACTCACTGCATTGACAGCATATGCTGAGCATCATTTCAATCACGCGAGCAGGGAGAACAAGCGAGCACCTGTCCGATTGCGTGTTTGGAGAGGTGCTGACATTCACAGTCGTGCCTCTGGAATGACTTACGTAGGCACAGCGTTTTTCACATTAATACCTATAGGAAAATCTGGTGCTATCATCTATGTGGGCCCCCTAAGGAGCGCTGTGACATCACAGGAACAATGGTATCTGGGAGGCTAGTGTTGGCAGAGCAGAGCAAGGATTTTCTTAAAGGGGACCTCTTTGCTGCATAATCAGGCAACGAAAAAAAAAAACAAAAAACAAGTGGATGACACCCTTGCAGAGTGCACACAGATTTTTGTCTTCTGTCTTCCAACTTCAGCTGCCATTCAGTGTTTTTTATGCTTCATAATATTGTTTGTTGGAGCAGAAGTTCTCCACTTTAAATAAAATAGGGTTCTCTTGTAATGCACAGATAAAGCTACAAAATTAATCATTGCTATAACAGGAAACTTCTAGCTAGATCTGTCTTCGAGCTGTCTGGGCTCTTCATGGAAGATGCCAATTCAAATCCAATTTATCCCAGCGTTCACATGCATACAACAGTGTCACGGAACACTGTTTCCCTCTAGGCGCTCATCAGAAAAGTTATGAATGTTGCCGTCACCGGCTGTTCCCTCCTAAAACTGAACGCAATAAAACACGCAGCCCAGAACATAGAAAGTCTAGCTTATGGCAGATGAGTTCTGCGGAAACCCGCAAGGTGGAGTAACGTTACTCCACCTTGCGGGTTTCCACAGAAGTCATCTGCCATAACTTGACGCCCATGTGCTTCGGGTTGTCGATGGATTCGCCCTCGCGCTGTCAATCGCTAGCCTCCTGGTTAGCTCAATTGGCAGAGCGAGCGCCCCGGTCAGGCGTTGGTCCCGGGTTCGAACCCCGGACCAGGACGAATTTTCCGGCAACTAGGAAGCTTTCATTTCTGAGAAATCCGTATGGGCTTCCTTGTAGCCTTGTGCTACAATACGGGTGGATGCTAATTTCCCTTTCATAAAGTCTAGCTTAACTTAATGCAGATACAGAGCTGCCGAAAAACATTCCTAACTGCTACGGCTCCTCGGCAGGACCTATGAGATCAGGTGGTATGTGGAGAACCACGGAGGAGACGCACTTGGATAATTATGCGATGCTCACTAACCATCGGGTACAGGTCACCTATGCTTAGCTTCCTAGTCACCAAATGCTCGCATAAAAAAAATATTGCAATGAACCAATCCTCTAGCTCTATAGTTCTACGTAGTTTGCTTTGCACTGAGTGCACTGCTGATTCAACTGGGTGCACTACTGTTAAGTGTTAAAACTGAGCTGCACAGCCGTGCTTCAAACGAACTCCAAGCACAGAGACTGTCTGTCAAGCCCAGCCACCAAGTCAATATGCACAGACTTGCCCAACGCAGGTGGCGACTGTGTGTGTGAGTGAGATGCACGTGCAGTATGCATGAGCCTTTCCTATGCTAGATGCTCACCCTTCTCCCCCAACAATGAACTCTGATGGTGCCATGGTGTCTACAGTGCGCCAACTTCTAGTAAGCCTCTCAATCACGAAGGACACTAGGAAGCGAAATGCCTCGGCTGCTGAAAGGGGTACGAAAGGAAAGGGAATTTTTCTGCCAGCTCAGTCATCACTCTCTGCTCTCACACGCTGCTCTGCAGATGTCACGCTCACCCAAGTAATGCATCAGACATCCTCTGTTTGTTGTTACGTTGCCTCATCTTCCCTCCTGGCCCTCTGCAATGATCAACACGGTTAGAGCTCCAAGCTGATGCTGCTGAAAGTTGAAAACCCCATGGTACCCTAACAGGTGTACTTTAATTGAGCACTACCAGTTGTTACTTGGCCGGGGTGAAACTTAACTGCAGTTTGCCAGGCGTCTACAAACTGCAGCAAAAGAAAACTGCTTTAAAGGAACGTGACAAGGTTGTGGTTGTGTCAGAAGTGTTGCTCAACCATTCCACCACCACAGAGCACAGCTCTAATTACGGCACATTTCCAGGTATTTTGCTAAAGGAGATTTCTTGCAACTCACAGCCCGCAGTCCAGTGACGCTGGAGACGTTCACAATGGTTCCTGGAAGAAAGCAAGGATACCTTGGCATGACCACGTGAATTTTCTAAGCTTTCCGAAAACAAAGAAATGTACATTTATGAGAAAATTACAAATAACTTTTGAAGTGCATGCCCTGATGTGGAGTCTTAAAGTGGTCGTGAAACGTTTTCTGAACAGCTTGTACATACTAAGTGTGTATTCGGGACCCTGACCTTCCAATCAACAATATCCGTTGTTCTGTTGCATGTGGCTTGATTTAGAACGATAAAAAATGTGGTTAATGTGGTTTTGCTATCACTGCGTGCGTTGCCCTCAACTCTGCAGGTGACATCATGTTAGTAGCCACCATACCTCCAAGATTGGTGTGCCCTCGGAGGCCACGGGAAAACAAACCGTGCTGCAGCTTTGCTTCCGAATGGAGACACTGCACGGTTTCTAAGCATTTTCTTTCTTTCTAGCTTTCAGGCAAAACGATTCTTTTAGAGCAAACGCAAGTTCACTATACCATTGCACTTCAAAATATGTTACTGCAACGTCGCCGAATAGTACCATGCCGGCTGGTAGTGTCGCACAGTCATTTCGGGAGTGCAAAAACGCTGGGGCTTCAAACGGACGTTACTAAATGTGCACTGAATATTTTGCCAAAATATTTCAGAATCAACTTGATGAATGCATACTGAAGCAGTGAAAATTACAACAGGGCATCCCCATATTCGTTTCATGACCCCTTTAACATGGCTTCTGTTCTCTCATATACATATACAGTTGAACTCAGTTATAAGAGACATGAACCAGGAAGCAGGGTGCCATGTTTCCATTTTTCTGATCAATGCATATTTCGATATGAGTACAATACAACCAAGCTGACCACTAAAGAAGGCTACAGCCTGCTGTAATGAGTTTGTTATGTGCCATTTGCCTTCACATTAGGCAATTTGCTTGGTGGACTGTTTCAATCAGAATGCAGTTCCGTATTTTCTCCGTTGCAACTTCCTCACGTTACTTGGTTATAATTTCCCTCTGTTTTCACAATAAATCAACTGCGCTGAGCAGCCACTGCAGTGCTGCATTTAGAATTAAAATATGCCACAAGCAAGAGTGTTTTTGCAACATTTTAATTTTGTATCATACCAGACCATGCAGGAAATTTTCGCATTTTTTGTTTTAACAGGGTATGTATCAGAGCTGTGCCAATATCAAAATTTCAAATATTTGATTGGAATATGTTGATATTTGATCCGATTCAAAAGGCACATTTACTATTAGAAAAATTTAAACACCCAAAAGAAAACAAAAACTTTTGAAAAATTTTTTCCCAGAAGTGCCATAGACAACATTGACTGATTGCCAATAAGGCTTTAGACATCAGAAATCATACTGGTACTTGTATGGCACATCCATGCCTGCATAATTAAGGTACAAAATGTGCTATATCCCTCCCATACTTGCGTCCCCTTCACACTCTTGGTATGCTTCACCTTATGGCGCTACTGTACTGTGGCAAAGGTTACCCATGGGAAGAAGCACCCGTAGGTTGGGATGGTGGCCCAAACTGTTACAGGCTGTATAGTATACCAGTGGCAACAAGCCCAAACGCATTGGCGCCAGTGTGTCTAGGGAACGGCTGCTTTCCAAGTCTCTTGGGCAAGGGTGTACATGGGTGTCTGTGCACCCCTGAACATATTGAGCAGCTGTCATTCTTTTATGGCAACATTAAACAACTGCTGGTGTGGTACTCCCATGCAAAAGTGTTGCACACTGTGCAATTTTCCTGTATATAATTTGCTGTTTCACTTGTGGTTGGTGAACATTATGTTTCTGCAAAAGCCAGAAGTAGCTTTTGTCTTAGAAAAATATTCGATTCCTCTTGCACTTGGTTTTCAGTATTCGAATTGTCTTCAAAGTTGAACATTTCATATTCATACACCTCTAGTAAAGCTAGCAGCGATTCATCGTGATTGGGGCTTATTGTTTGAAAGTTTACCTGAACAGGTTTCCATACCTGTGTAGTAAATTCTGGCCAAGGGCTTCAACAAAAAGGACATGAGCCCAAGTAGTGCGTATTTAGATGACTAATCACTATATGTGCAGATTCGATCTCCACTAGAGCACTGCACGGGCCCGGGCCGGCCCGAAAGCCCGGGCCCGGCCCGGCCCGCGGGCCGGGTCGGGCCGGGTATGTAATTGTTGGATCGGGCCCGGGCCGGGCTCGGGCCTATGAGCGTCGGGCCCGGGCCGGGCCCGGGCCTGGGTCAGGCCCGAATCAGGCCCGGGTCTCATACGTGTCAGTAATGGCGCGTGTATGCTTTTTGGTTTTGTTGTTTTTTGGGATTTAAAGTCCCGAACCTAGTCAGGCTATGTGCGACGTCGTAGTGGAAGGCTCCGGGTAATTTAGACCACCTGTAGTGCATTAGCGTGCACTGAAATCGCACAACACAAGAAGTCTAGCATTTTGCCTCCATCAGTATGTTACATGCAATTTCGGGAAACTGCCTCATATAAGTTCCCGCCATGATATTGAGTGAAATACGTTACTGCGTACCATGTATCAAAAGAAATGGTAGTCAGCGAGCACTGCGGCAAGCGCGAAGCAACGGTACACTGCCCAGATTAGTGCATATAAGATGTACTCATCGGTATCATGGGAAACATTTCGAGTATGCAGCTACGCTCGCATGCCCGCCGCGCCTGCTTCCGCCTTCGTGACTCTGTAGACTGCTCAGCGCGACTCGTGAGTCATTAATACCCGAGGAGCTGCTTTTCCTGCAGTTCAAGCGCAAGAAGCGAAGTGACTTTGGTCGCAGGCTTGCCGATCCACGCAGATGCTGCTGATTTTTGCGCTAGCAAGGCAGTTGAAAATATTTATGATTTGTCAATTACGAAATCAGAACTAGCATTTAATTCGGATGCTCATCATATCGAGTGTGCTTTTGCTGATTCTCACGGCCACGTTTGTCTTCGTCACACTTCGTCAGTAATTCATAAGTTTCCTGATTAGTCGGAGCACAAGTGTTCCCATGGCGCTCAAAACGTGGAGGCGCTCCCGAGACAGAAGTGAGCAAGCACCTAAGGAAGGTGATAATCAAGATGATTTACTGCAGTACCTTTTGTAACAGGCGGGTGTATTGGCACCCTTTACCGCATAAATATCTAAGGGGTCCAGCGACACCCCGTGTGGACGAATTTTTCATCCCTTCAAGCTTCCATCTTCCCTCGAACTTCTGCCGCTTTTAGATTTTAGCGGTTAAGTAACACACATCAAAACGGGAGACATGAGCCCGTCCTCTATTAAAAAAAAAAAAGAAGAACGTATGGCAGCTCCGCTGCTGTGAAACCTCAGGACGTGCGTAGCACCGGCACCCAGCGATTCCCATATAGAGTTCCCACTGCTCCGTTGACCAAAGCGTCAATAATGCCGTCAACATTTGTAGTAAGCAAGTAGGGTTTCCCCGGCACGAGTAGAATTTGTAAGGCAGATTTGCTAAGTCGGTGTGCGACATGTGCGCTAATTTTTTGTTCACTTTTATCGGCTGCGGTATCACCGTCGCGTGTCAATGTACCACGATCCAAAATCGTGGCGCGGGTAGCTCGGTGCGTGCGCTAACATAAGATGATTATAGTAGGTGATACAGGTTTTGCGGAAGCTATATACAGAGGCATAGACTGAGCGGTACTTGAGATGCTTAACACCCTACACGTTGAAACAAAAACAGAAGGACCCAAGTTCATTAATATGATGGAACACATGACATATTTTATTGACTGAACAGTTGACACCTTCTAAAATGAAGCCTACACTGAAGCAATAGAATATGCCTTACACGTGTGAAATGTCCTTCCACGTGGGCACTACCCCTCTTAGAAGTTTGCTTTTTCTCTACTTTCCGTCTTTTCCTGCCCACCGTAGTCACCACTTTTTCCTTTCTGGCACACATAGTCCCCACCGCCACAGCCGCTAGCTGAAAGACTGCAACCACGACTGCGAGCCACAGACAGCCAGACTTCGCTCCCCTGTTCGCACCTCCGGCCCTCGTCGGCAACCCACTCTCCCGATTATCATTGCATGGGATCGCACTCCAGACACCCGACCCGCCGCGTTCGACGGGAAGCGCTTAAGAAGCCACCGGCTAGTTAAGTTCGGTGCTCTAATAAGCAGTTATTTCGGAAGCCCTTAGTCCGGTCTTGATTTAAAGTATAAGACTTTCATAGACCGAAGACGTTCACATAAAGGCGACGAGACAGGCATCCAACGCGAACAGCGAGGACGGTATCTCGCTCTTAACGTGTGTGGCTTGCTTTGACATATCTATGGCACTGCGGTGGCGGTGACTCGGCGAAAAACGTTCGGGAGAGGACTCCCTTCTTTTTAGCATGAAAATGTCGCGTACATTGGAGACAGTTGCCTACCGAGGAGTCGAAACGACAGGCTTAATAACGCTACTCAGCCTGGCGAATTCTCCCAGGAGTAGTTAGAGCGCGTTTTTTTTTTCTCTCTCTCTCTCTCTCTCTCATTGCATTGCGCAATAAACGAAGTTGGCAGGATCAGTTTTGCGCTATTTACTCAATAGTCCCGGCAATTAATGTAAACTCAACTATTAATGTCCGCCGTTCTTCCACTTTATGTGGGCGTTGTATGTTGTAGTCGTTCTTTGAAATGAAATAAGAACATTGCACGGTTAGCACTGCGTGCATGAGACAGCCAGCTATGCTTCCTCAAATATCCCCCTGCAATTCCTTCGCAAAAGTGTTACGGGCGTAATTAACCGAAGGTAAACACAGTACCAGTGCAAATCGTGACACTGTATAAGTTCTCACAACACTCTCCAGAAACTATCTTGAGTGCGGCTGATATCTTCCCTATGAGAGAAGATTGGACAGTGCCTCGTTTATGCTCAAGGAATAATAGGTTGAATTGGGCCGGGCCGGGCCGGGTCGGGCCGGGCCCAAACCTTTCGGGCCCGGGCCGGGTACGGGCCGTATTTAAAAACACCGGGCCGGGCTCGGGCGGGCCGGAGCACGGCGATTCCGGGCCGGGCCGGGCCTGGGCCGGAAAAAGTCAGCCCGTGCAGTGCTCTAATCTCCACAGTAAACAGCATGAAGGCCTCAATGCTCAGTTGTAGTTTCATGCAAGTTCTCCTGATAAACTGTAAGCTGATGAGAACTCAGATATTTGACTATATGGTATCATTAAAAATATGAACAATGCCAAAATACTTCTTCAGTAAACAAATATGCTCTCATCTATAAGCTCTTACATTCCTTTTATTCCTTGCACAGTTTGATATGTTAACATTTTGTTTGGCCCCACGAAACAAAATGAAGTACGCTTTGGTGCTCCATAAAACAAGTGTGTACATCGGAGGTCTCAAAACACATGTAACCTGCAGATCTTTTCCTAGCAGTCCCACCTGTACAGCGAGCTACACGGACGTGCCTGGTCTCAAGCATTCTTTTCGTGAGGCCACCACGTGTTGAACGACAACCGTGGAAAAAAAACTTATATTCCATAATCGTCAAGATTAAGGCCATTCTGGTGACCAGTATGCTTCTTCAATCCTGATGCCAAATCTCCTTCAGAAATAACCCTTATACAAAATATGGGAATTCCGTCTTTTTCAAATGGCAGTGCTAGCTGACATGTAGGTCCCAAACTATCCTACCCTCTCACATTGACTTTTTTCAGTGTCCCGGCCCTTGTGGGACAAAATTTTGTGATGACAGTCCGCTAGGTGAGGCAGGTTTAATAATTAATAATCAATAGGGTTTTATGTGCTACAACCACGACATGATTATGAGGTGTGACCCTTGGTGGAGGGCTCTGGAGTAACAGCGAACACATGGGGCTCTTTAATGTGCACTTAAGTCTAAGTACACGGGTGCTTTTCTGCACTTCGAAAATGCAGAAAGGCACCCATGTACTTGGCACATGCAGAGAAGCGCCCACGGCCACAGCGGTCGCAGAAATGCGATTGCCGTGGCTGCGATTTGATCACGTGACCTCGAGCTTAGCAAGCCCAATAACCTACCACGCTAAGCTACAACAGCGGGTTAGACGAGCTTGAGACACTAGGTCAACATAAAAACAACAATAAAAATTGGGCACAGCTCTGCTATCACAAATACCAATCACCAGTAGGCTGTGGGGGCTTAGCAAAGCATTGCAAGGTCATGCAAAGAAGCAATTTTTCAACAAAGCGACACAACTTTTCCTGCACTATTCTACAATCCACGTAGAACCAAGGAAACCACTGAAACATTATTTTTCATGAAAATCCGGTACTTATTTCGTCTGCACCAAGGTAACCATCACCTTCAATCAGCGCACTATCTTCTCTCTTTCTACATCCCATCCTCCTCTTGCAAATCACCCTCTCACTTTTTCTCATTTTCTTCTGCTCTTTCTTTTTCTTCACTATCATTATCACTGTCACCTAGCAGTGGGCTCAGGTCAAAGTTGCGTGCAGTGGGTTCAAGGAAAGCGCAGGTCTGCTTTTCTTTTCTGCACAGCCCGTGATTTTTCCTCCCCCCCCCCCCCCCTCTCCACTTATACCCTTTCTTTTTCATTCTTTCTAGAAAGCTTTTAGCACGACCACCATTACGTAGCAGTGTGGGTAGTCGGGCAACGCCCAGAGTGACTGGGTCCACTCTTCCCCTCTACATGACAGCTCCGCTGTTGGCTGCGGACGACATGTGAAACCTAGTGAGGTTCCAATGGCTACATTGCAAAAGCTTTCTCATTCATTCATGACGGTAGGCAAGGCACCTAATCGTCTCAATCTCCCCCAAAAGTGACCCACATAGTCTGGCAGTATTCAACAAAAAGAGATGCAAGTTCCGACACACACACCCTTGGTCTTCTTGAGATGTGGGATGGCGAGCTGCATCATGTAGAAGACGCTGCGGAGGTTGACGTTCATCAACTCATCGTAGGCTGACAGTGGCGTGTTCTCTGTGCTGCCATTCTTGAGAATGCCAGCGCTGTTCACCTACGAGTGTCCAATACAATGTGCGTAAATAAGGCAAATGAGTTGTGCAGAACTCCGTCAAGTGGAGTAACGATACGAAAGGGATAATTAGCGTTCACCTGATTATGTAGTGTGTGTAAGTAATACGTCACATGGCAAAGAGTTACAAGCAATAAAAAGTCACGAATATAGTGACTTGTCATTGTGCAGTGTTGGTACACTAAATGGAACATGCTAACAAATGTAAGGCAATGACAGTTTCTCATAACTCCGGTCCTTTTGAAGTTCCTGAATACCTTATTAACTGTAGTGTTTTAGAAAATGTTTGATGCCACAAGTATCTAGGCATAAAATTTACCTCATAAGTTTCGTGGCACATTCACACTAACTATGCGACTAACAATGCCAATTGCACTCTTCTTTATCTACGCAGAAAATTTTTTGGGCACCTTCCACTCTAATGCTCGTTTTATATCACACTCTTATTCGTCTGTAGGTTGAGTGTGCAAGCCTTGTGTGGGATCCTGGCACTAACACTCTCGTTCAAACCTTGGAATCCGTCCAAAATCGTGGTGCTTGTTTCATCCTCTCAGACTATGCATGCACATCAACTGTATAATCTCAATGAAAACAGTTTTAGGCCTTCCACTTCTTCTTTCATGCAGGAGAGTGTCTCATCATGTTCTCTTTCATAAAATTTAATACATACAATAAAACAAAATTTTTCCAGACCATCCTACATATGAAAGAGATTTGACATCAACACAAAGAACACATTCCTTTTTCCCATATAAAATTCTTTCATGATTCCTTTATTCCTAGTATGTCAAATGACTGGAACTGCCTGCCCCCACTATTGCCCAAGTCTACGATGACACGGCATTTGAGACTGCTGTTGAATGCTGCATACACACTTAGCAGCCATATTTTTTTTCTTTGTTTCTCTTATCCTTGCGTTCACTGTTACCCCCTCCCTTCTGTAATGCCTTCAGATCCTGGAGGTGCAGAAATAACTAACCCTCAGTGTGGACAGCTGATGTGCCACTGAACCATCTGATGTTCCCATCCCTAGCAGCTTCCTTGCCGCAAAAGCAGTCAGGGGAAGCGCTTTCAGCATTCAATGCAATCCCTTAATTGCAGATGTAAAACATCAAAAAAATACCAAAGCTGGCTGGAGCCATGGCCAAAGGCTATTTGCAGGCTCAACTAAAAACAGTTAACAGTTACAAGTCAAAAACAAGTAACATACATCACGTGCACACATTTGGCATACAACATTAAACTGCACGACTGTACCAAGGAAATAAACAGTGGAAAGCATGTGTAGACATTTAAAGTGAACATATGAAACACTAGTTAACAAGAAGATTGCAGACACGTTCCAGCACTATTATGAAGGATCAAATATACATTATTATTCTTGACAAGACTGAGACACTAGTTAAGACAGGTATTTTTATACCCCTGACACACGGGCATGCTAAAGTACTTTAGGTACGGGGACATCTGCCGGAAAGGCGTTCATGCCCAGTGACACATGAAAAAGGAGTACAGCAGAACCTCGTTATAACGAACCTGGATATAACGAACTATCAGATATAACAAAGCAATCGCAATTCCCCTTGAAATTCCTATAGATGAAATTGATATTGTTTATAATGAACTAATGGTTATAACGAAGTAATTATCGCTCCCCCTTACTTCATTATAACGAGGTTTTACTGTATCTCCTTCCCGGCAAAGTTCCTTTGCAGAAAGGTAGATCGGTGATCTACTTTTCAAGCGTAAAGGCGTACTCTTGTCAACAGTGTACATGAGCCGTAAACGAGAGAAAACTTTTCACAAAATTACAACACCCCGCAAGCATTTTCTTGCCTTGCGTATAAGCTTTAGCTTTTAGCCGTGCAATGACATTTGTCGGGCCGTAAGGACTTATTTTTACCGCACTCTCGAATGCTTACATCGCCACCATGAGCAATTCCACCAGTCATTATGTTTTTCGTCGTGGCGTGAAACGAACAATCAACATTATTAGCCATCAGCAATAAAAATATTTTTACGATCCACAATGACTAAAGGTAATTAAATGTGGAACTTTTTAAAAATGTTCACTATCTTGCTGCTTTAACAAGGAGCGCCATTTTTTGCGGTGTTCGTCTTCGGAACCACCTAAAGTTCACATGCTGCCTTGTGTCACCGGCACTACTACTTTCTGCAGAGGGTCCTTTAGACTAGAAAATGGGGTTCACTACAAAGGACTTTCCTTTTGCCCGTCTATCAGGGGTATTAGCTTGCTTCAGCGAGTTACAGAAATAAAAAAAGGACATCATGACTTCACACTGAAAAGCATTATGCGGGATAGACAGCCGTTCAGAACACCAACAGAGAAAGCCCTGCCTATTCCTAGCATGAAGAAGCAACTTCGCTGTCCCATGGTTGGGCAGCCATAGCGCGTGTACACTGCCAACACGTGCAGCATAAAAACAAGTTCATGCATGGTACTGGAATTCAGGCAAAATTAGGTTTAGACCAAGTTTCCTGAAACATATTCTGGGGTGCAAGAACTGGATAAAATTAGGTTTTACATACATATGTAAAATAAATTGCTTCTCTACTTGTTATCACGAGTTCCTTGTAAAGAGTGATGACCTTCCAGACTGAAGACAGAACGCCAAACCTACAGATGTTGGCTGACACAGCAGCACTGCTACTTAGTTAGAAGGCTTATGCAGACTGTGGGCTGTAACGAGAGAAAGCCCATTGGCAGAATGAAAGGGTACGGATGAGTTGTTCGGCGAAGTGGAAAAGCTGCTGGGCTGCTTGGCGCCACCAGACTACAAACATCTCAGGCCCCACAGTAAACACAACATTAATGCACTGTTAAACTGAAAGCAATTATGATTCATTTTGTCCAAGTACCGTGAAGATGACTCACCAACAACCATTATGCACAATCGTGGTATACAGACTCCGCAACTATGGCAGAAAATTATACAGTAGAAATTTCTCTTGCTCCTGAAAAATAACGCTCTCGAAATCAACCCTGTGTACACAACCATTAACTACAGGATCAACCAGACACCATCACATTGCGTATTTAACGCCCTGCCAAGCAAGGACTGGTGCCTTCCAATCTACCCATTTCCCTCACACTATTCAAAAATGGAACGCACTGCCATTATCATTGTTGAATCCCACTCACTGAATAGATCTTGTTAATCTGTTACCTTTAGAACGAATGCGTGAGCGTTTGTAAGAGCCTTCTTTTCTGCTTGTAAGAGCCTTCCTTTCCCCCTCCTGCCTGCATGGGTCAGCAGTATTTTGTAAATAAAATAAAAGGACAATCCCTTATGCACAAATAGGTAAACATATACAATGTGATGTAACTGGCACCAGTTGCAGTTGGACGGGTGCAATGAGGTGTAGGTGAGTGAAAGTGCTCTGCAGATGCCGCAGCTGTACCACAGCAGCAACTACAGTGACATAGTGACAGCAAACATTTCAACATTTCTGATACTTTACTTAGGAATCAAACTTTGCATTGGGCAACCTCGTGCACCCCCCCACCCCCCACCCCACCCTTACCATGAGGATGATGACACGCACAGTCACTTGCTATGATACAATGTGTACTATGATATAATGAACTATGATATAATATGAACTATGATAAAGTGGGAACCTGGTTTTACGTCGGCCAGGTTTACGACGACCCGCATTTTAGGATGGATTAGCCCATCCCGGCAAAAGCCCCATAGATGCAATGCACTAAAGAACCTCGACTATCCGACACAGAAATCTGACCAGAGAACTCGTGGTGACATGGAGAAGACTACAGGCAGGCACATTTCCACATGGAGCACTACTCCATGCAATGTATCCCAGGAACTTCAGCAGGAACTGCAATTACTGCTCAGAAACTGCGAACACCCTGTGTCACATGGTATGGGGACGCCGAAACAACTCAGCTATCCCGCCCATTGACACACCGAATGTGCAACAAAATCCGGACGACCAGTGGGAGGCACTGCTAACGTTATGAAAACCTGAAGACCAGTTCCTGCTGGTGTACAGGGCTCGTGCGACAGCTGCAGGCCTTGGCTACCTGGAATGAGGAAGCCACCCACCTCTGGGCGAAGAAAAAGAGCACCTGGTCACATTATAAAGTTTACATCTCTCTCTCGGACACGATCTTACACCAAGCTTGTGTTACAGGACGATCAAAGAGAAGCGGGGTGACCAAACGGTGATGAAAAGGGAAGTGCGGCAGGCGTCTTTTGTAACATCAGCTCTTTCAGGAGGAGCCCTTCTGTATGCCAAGCGCTCGGGAAACCGATTCGTTTCAGCTTTCCACTGCTGTCTTTTCGTCTTCCCCTCGCCCTCCCAGTGACCGCCGCGCCATGAGTGGCGCGGTTGTGGTCATCCCTCATTCTTTTCACCCTTTCTGACCAACCATCTCTCTCCTGCGATAATGAAAAGAAGACTAGCACACACAAAGACAGGCATTGCTGCAACGGCTAAGAAACAGGCACTAATCCTAACCATAGCAGACGACGCTTGGAGCACCCGCCGGAGAAAATCACCGCGTCATCACACGCAGCAGCCAGTAGTAGCCACACATTCCACACTCTCTCAAAGAGCGCGCGCTTGGCCCAATCGTAGCTTCATATCCAAGAGCGGGATACTTGAATGCCCACATGAGCCCCCAATCACCATGCTTCCACCAGGTCATCGCCACTCCCGCTGACGGCAGTAGAAGAAAGTGCAGGAATTCATAAACAAAACCAAACCAAAATGATGCTGATCGGTTGAATGGTGCGTGAACGGCACTCACTTGAAGTTGTGCTGTTTTGGCGCATGTTTGGGCAGCACAGCAGCTGCCACTGCTCGTAAAACATTTGACTTGAAGTTGTTTTAGCACGAATTAGGCGCCGAAAATTACAGGAGAGGCAGTTTATGACACATACAGTGCAAATATGTGGTTTTCTAAAAAGCGTGTTTTTTGTGACTTTTCGACTTTCAAAGGCCACGTCCCCCCTTAAGTGTGTGCCATGTTTCACTATGGCTGTTTGGAATTGTGCCAGCAGATCGCGGCGCACACAAGGGCATAAATTTTTGTGTTCGGATTTTATGACGCCTGCATTTTACGACGCTTTTTTCACGGTCCCGAGAATGCCGTATAATCGGGGTTTCACTGTATTAAAATATGAACTATGATACAATGCGTCAAACATATCCGCTGCTAGTACGTCTCACTGGACACAGCCAAGTAATTGGCGGTGTTCACATTTGGAAATTTGACATGAACGCTCAATCGCCTTCATCTCGCTCATCTGGTCAAGCCTTTATCAACGAGAATATTGGCATAGAACGGGCAACAACATTCTAAAGAATTATGCAAAGTAGGTGCACTCTGCATCTGTCAATGCATTGTAGTTCTCTTCATTCAAACCCATTTTTTCAGTCAATTAGTCTAAAAACAATTGGCGTTGTCCCGCTGGTGGATCTAGAGAGGTGGTCCTGGGCCTGTAGCGACCCCCGAGATAGATGATCCAACACCTCCCACATACACACTATTCCTGCTCATCTTTACCAGTTCGTCTCAACCATGACCTGTGCTTGTTTGTGGGCTTAGAAGAGGTGCACATTGACTTTGCAACTTCGATAGTGCACCGCACACCACGCTTTCCGGGAGTACTTTTTTTGTCTAGTGGTGTGTCACAGTGCTGGGAGGGCCACCACCTTGAGACTGCCCAGGATCAGCCTGCGCTTTGCCCTGACTGGTGTCACTACTGTGGGCCCAAGGTCTTGCCGCTAGCTTCTACCCTTTAACAATTGCTGGTAATCGGCAGAACACACTCACAAGGATGTCAATCTTGCCAAAGTGCTTGAGCGTCTCGTTCACAATGGCAGCTACATTGTCTTCCTTGCAGACATCACCCACGACCACCAGGACCTGCAATTACAACAGGACTGATAAATGCTTGCGAGCTGAAGAAACACAACATTCATGCCACTTGAGCACAGCAAAGTATGCATTATCACACTGTACTTGATAGGCCAATGCGAACTAAACATCGTCATGTTGGCTTTTTCTCGAATCAATGAACAAAACAAAAAGAAAAAGGAACATATGATGCTTTGAACTTCTCAATATGATGGGCAGAACGTTCCGCCAGCTTCCGTAAGCTTAACGAAGTTTAAAGTATGCATAAATGACAAAGCTATAGGACACTGCACAAAATTTCGTGCTTCAATCTAGCATCACCCCTGAAGCAGAGGGCTTCTGCGTGCATCTGGCACATCAATTAATGAATTTGTAGTATTTCACGCTCCAATACTACGTTACGGTTATGCATCTTCCTTTCACAGCTTAAAAAGGCCAAGATAATTCCAGTCTTTGGAAAAGGGGACAGAACTTCTACTGGTAACTATAGACCTATTACTATTCTCTCACAATACGGTGAGATCATAGAGAAGTGTACTGAAAAAAGATTGCCTAAATATCTAACAAAGTTTGGTATTTTATCCACTCAACACTTTGTTTTTCGTTCAGGCTATTCAACAGACCTCGCATTACTCCCTTTTAGTGATTATATTAAATACGCACTTGACTCTTGTTGTTTCACCGGCGCTCTGTTAATTGACCTTTATAAGGCGTTTGACTCTATAGTTCATAATATACTATTACCTACAATTAAATCAATAGGTGTCGTAGGTAATGCACATGCGCTGTTAAATAGTTATTTATCTAAACGACAGCAAGCCGTTTGTATCTCTAACATCCTTTCCACTTTTAAATCTGTTGACAAGGGTGTCCCACAAGGTTTCATAATGGGCCCGCTTTTATTCTTAATTGATATTAATGACCTAATGTCAAAATTAATGCACAGTCAACCTTTCTTGTATGCAGATGATACAACTATAGCTACTAAGGACAAGTCCATCAATGTGCTACCTAATAAATTGTCTGCTGACTTCCGTAACATTGACAACTGATGCAAAGTTAATGGTTTATCAATTAATACCAATAAAACACAGTTCATTGTCTTCTATTCTAGTCGTAACACACTTTCATCTACACCTGTTATTAATATCAATCGCCACAGCCTTCTTAGTACCACAAAGTGCACATTTTTGGGAGTAGTCCTACATGCTCAAGTACCCTCATCACATTTCATAGGCAGAGGATGGCTCATGGTATCAGAATATTAATTAAAGCACGATCAATTTTTAACTTGCCAACTTTACTTAAGCTATACTGCGCCTTCATCCGCAGTCATACTACGTACTGCATCACAACATGGACGAACACTTATCCATCTCATATCCTTCCACTTCAACGTCTCCAAAACCAAGCCATTCGCATCATAACATTCACTCCATCAATCAACAGTATGTCCTCACTCTTTCAGCAACATAGTATACTAACAGTTTGCGATTTATTCAAGTATAAACTGGAGATTCTTGTATTTGAGTATCTTAACAGTGCACTAACCGCCAACATTTCTGAGAAAATACATTTCGTAAACTCTAATCCCACTAGGTTTGCCTCAAATAACCTTTTACTACCATATGCATGTACTAACTATGGCAAACACACAACCAGTTTCGCAGCTCTACATTTCTGGAATTCAATACCACTCAGCACTAAACAATTGCCATTAGGAGCATTTAAAAAAGAACTTGTTTATCTTATTTTACACTCATAAGCAATATGTATTTCCCTATCTGTGTTTCTTTAAATTTAGGTTTATTACTGTGTATGCTATTGTTAGATTTATTACTCATGTACATTTGTGTTGTATCTATAGCCATGTATATATTCACTTAACATTGTTTTGTTGCCATTTTTGCTGCCATTGTTACTGTATGTCTGCGCTGTTTCTATAAATGTCAACCACTACTCAACACTGTTCAGTTGGCGTTTTTTTGTTCTTGTTGACATGCAGTTCTCTGACAGGAGGACCCCTTTCAGCCTTATGCTATGGGACCTCCTTCTGTATATTCTAACCCAATGCGTTTATATTTTTTCGACGAATAAACATTTTGATTTGAGGCGATTCTGAGGTGAAGAGGCCTACTGTGGTTGCAGCCTGGATTCATTCCGACAACCTTGCATTCTTTCACGTATAATTTAAGCACACAGAATTATTTACAATGTAAGCTGTTATGAGCTCACTAAAGTGGCCGAAACTGGTGGCAATAGACCCTTTCCATAAACACACCAGCTGGTGGTGGGCTTTTCATCAGTTTAGCTTTGCAAGGAATTTTGGGTTCGCAAGCGCCACCATGAGGGCATCGCTGGAGAGCGGGGGCAAGGCTTGAATGTGGTGGCAGCTACTTCACGTGTGAAGTAGGTGTGATCCACCGAAATCGCATCGTCTGTATTTGCGAACATGCTTTCCGTGCAATGTGTTTGTGCCCCCCAAGCGCTTCTCCTCTACAGTGAGTGGTCTTTTGTGTCATCAAAGAGTTGGTCGGGCAGAGTGGCTCAGTCGCAGGACGATGATAAACCTGCAAGTGTGTACTGTCCAACGTCTGCAGCAGCGTGCACCATCAACACCTGGCACCACCGGGACGATAATAAGGGCTTGCTGTATTTTGGCGACATTTATGTAGCAACATCAACTTTGCGTCCTTCCTATAAACAAAGTGAGCCGCTACCGTTCTGTGTGTGCACATGTAAACATGCTGCTGGTGCTACGCATGCGTTAACGCTTGTGTATGCACCGTTTATGGATGCTTTTTTTTTTTTTCTCTCCTGCAGGGAATACAGAGGAAGCACCATCTATTTCGACGGTCGTCGTCCACGTGCCGCAGCAAGAAAGAAGTATTTTTCAATAAAGTTCATGGAGCAGAGTTTTGTTGTTTTTGTTAGTCATTTCCCCAACCCCTCCAAATGGCATGGATTACTGTTCGCCTAGCTTGTTGGCAAAAGGCTTATAGAACGCGACCAGAGGTTAAAAAAAGAAAAATCGACGTGAGAATTAATATGATTAACAAAAGTTAGCTTAACATTAGTGATGAACTCTACGAGGGCATTTGGTGAAAATAACTATGTAATTGCTTTCTTGACAGGACTGTCAACCTTCCTTGTATGCACCGATAAATGCTGGCTTGTTATTCACTTGCTGCAGTCACCGCCTGAAATATGCACGCATCCTTATTTTTGTTTTCGATGTTTGATATTTGCAGTCGCCCTTGGCTCCGGAAGCCCCAGTGAACCTTCAGGCTCACGCATCACAATCCACCACATGCCAGAAAAAAAATTCACAGCATATCCACGGAGTGAATGATGATGAGTGGGCGAAGCTCCGGAGGTTCATCGTAGATCGTGCCGTGTTCCGGATTAATTTAGTTAATGCGCACGCTACGAATCCTTATGGTTCAACTACGCACAAGTGAAATCTCCCACCGGCACTTCATTGCAAGTCGAGATCTAGTGCCTATATATATATATATGGGTGGCCGGTGAACGGTTCTCCAGCGCGAGCGGCCGGTATTTTTCAATCAAGAAACTCTCTAGAAGACGCTGCCTGCGTCAAGCTTGTCTCTCGCAGGTGAGGGCGCGTTCTCCTTCTTTGCGAGCTGGTAGCACGTTCATCGAAGAAAGAGCGTTTCCATAGTCAACGCGGGCCTTTCGCTCTCTCTGCCTCTCTCTCTCTTACAAGACAGCAGATGGAAGAGTGAGAGAGCTCGCGCTCCGGGAGGCACGCACCGAGGGCGCACCTCCCACACGCGCCCTCCTAGTAGCGCGTTCCTAGTAGGTAACGCGCTACAACGGAACGGACAGACCCAAACCTTAAGGAGCTTCGCCCCTAAAAAAAAGCTCAGCTTGGCGCATTGAAACTTTCCTATGCGCAGCGCGTTTACGGATGAGAGCCCATCGGCAAGTCTGTTTTTACTTATTTATCGTATGGAGGCATTTGTTTACAACCAGTTTTTTTAATCTCGGAGCCGCACGAGGCTAGGCTTTCGTGCATTCTTGTCGTTTGGAAGGAAAAACTGTCAGCCAACCTGAGAGGTAATGAAAAACACTGTGACGTGCAGAAAGCTTCGGACATTCCACCCCTTACAATAATAAACAAGGTAAGAATCAGTTCACATAGTTTGGGCTACAAGAGTTCGGTTTGAAGTGCCACACCATTTTAAGCGGCTCAGCAGCAGTCGTCTGTGGATATAAACCTGGCCAATAATCAGTAAGGTTGTAGCCAAACAAATCAGTGTACATCTCGTTCATCAAAAGTTTTCATTACAGTGATTATGATATAATGAAAATGAATACATGTACCCTTTTCTAACCAAGTGTGGTGCGCCACAGCTCCCCTGGCTTGCAACGAAATTTATAACGTTTTTACTGTTCTCGTCATGGCATCATCAACGCTTGGATTATCGTACAAAAGGCTCAAACAATCAATAAGCACCCCAAAGACAAACAGGAGCAATTCAGTATTCGACGGTGCTGAAGTGTCACGCACTCGCGCGTTGACATTCGCCGAGGCTCGCGTCATCTGCTAGGGTGCCCTCATCATGACAGCTATCTGTAGTTCGCGCGTTCCGCACTAGAGGCGCCCTTTTACGAAAGGGGTCTATAGTGTGGGCCGTCAGGATCTGTAACAACTATCACTCGTGATGAGACGAAAAAAAAAGCACCTCCGTGATGTTGTGGACAATATGCTTAACTTTCCATAGTTTGATGAATGTAGCCATTGTCCCGCATGCTCTGCTAGCATCAGATGCATCGTTACACAGTCTCTGGAAACAGCAGGAACGCACCTTGTCCTTTGGGACACCCTTGTCGTGGCATAGCTTGGCAACATTGTCGAGGGCATCTTTCCTGCGGCCGGTGAGCACGAGCCAGCTCCCGAGAGATGCAAAGTGCACAGAAGTCGCTTGACCAATACCCGATGAGGCGCCTGCACAAAGTGCAGATTGAGTGTTATATTGTACAGTCGAGCCCGACTATATCGAACCCGTTTATATCAAATTATCCCGTATATCGAACAATTTCTAAACACGGTAAGTTTACATTGAGAACGTATAGCAAAAGTTGCGGTTACATCGAACGAAAATAGCAACGACAACCGATATATCAAACTCTACATGCCTCAAAAGTGCCCATGAGTTGGCTTTCCCTCGCGATGGCGGAGAAAAGTGCCGGTACCACCCTAGAAAAAGTGGTTCAGACAGAAGTAAGGCTGAAACAGAAGCACATCCAGGACTATTTCATGCGAAAATATGGCACGGAACTCAGCCATTATATTAATAAAGCCCTTTTAGTAATATGGTGCCTTTACGTCAACAAATCCTATAGCGAGCCTATATCGAATTATGCCATATATCAAACTTATAAACGTTTTCTGGCGAGTTCGATATATCCGGGTTTGACTGTATTGGGTTTCAGAATGAGCATTTCAACAGCAGACTTAGTTGCTGGGCTAGTTTGTACATAACTTCTAGAAGGCTAGATGTCAAACACGATAGCAGAAAGCAGAAAGAGGTGGCACAAGAAAAATAGTGCTTTATTTCTGCTGGTGGTCTCTGGCATCTACTTTTCTGGAAGTTTAACAGCAGATGACATTCCTTTCATTCGGACGTTATCTCACCGTCGCCATTTTTTTTTCAAGAGACTGACAGCAGGCAATGAGGCTAGCCTGAGCCAAGCTGCTTTGGTGCATGTAGCTGCTGTTCCCCATCAGGGAAACAAAAAGAAAAAAGGAACACGATAAGATGAAGAATGGATGTGCATGTACTCTAGTTACCAAAAATACAATGGCATGCTCCGCAAGTCTCGAGTGCTCTGCTGATAAGAGTCCCCCTTTGTTTTTACTGCACTCTACATAGCCTCACAACTCTCCACCAATAACAGCACCTTCCAATAACGTACACGTCCTTGCATTCACACGGCGTGGCAATCGGAGGATTATAAATAATTTCGATTTTGGAGGGGGGTATTCATGGTGTAACCAGAACGCGGTGCGCGCGCGTGTGTGTGTGGTATAGGGGGGTACCAAGTCGTTTATCTGGAAAATTCTTGGAGGGGGAGGGGGGTGAATAATCCCTGCAGCCAATTAAGCAGACCGCTTCCAATCCAGCAATACATATAAGCGATAGTCGTCGTAAATGTCCATCGGACACAAACATAAAAGCGAAGGTGAGACAAAATAAAAAATGGGCGGAACTCCAACACTTGTATGCCAGATAACAAGTGGCCCCTTGCCACACAGACTGGTTTCATTGTTATCGTTCAGATGATCCGAAATGTGCTGTTCAAAATTTGCCGCTGCATGAAGGCCCCAATGCAGCATGGGCGACTGCAACTGACCAGGATGCACGCGTATAGCTGCCAGCAACCTGAAAATGCGCTAATGAACGTAGATTAAGTGGTCCCTTCGCTGCCACCGAAATCGCCACCAGATGGTCGGGTGTGCGCGTGCACTCGGCACGCGCACCAGGAGAGAGCGCACGTATGTAGTACTACGTAGTACGCCACACGCACTACACACATGCCAGGATCTGCTGAGAATTTGGTCGTACTACGTTACTTTTTGAAGCTCCGTGCGCCTCGCTACCGTTCCCCCGAGGCTCGCAAGCGCGCCACTGTAGCCAAACATATCTATGGACACCGTTCACATAAAGGGAAATAGCCGAAACCCGAAACTGCGATAGCGACAGTTCAGAGCACATAGGCACATACCTGTGATGACAGCGACTTTACCGTCCAGCCTTGCCATTTTG
Organism: Hyalomma asiaticum; assembly: GCA_013339685.2. Taxonomy (NCBI): domain Eukaryota; kingdom Metazoa; phylum Arthropoda; class Arachnida; order Ixodida; family Ixodidae; genus Hyalomma; species Hyalomma asiaticum. Next base: position 30,441 of record JABSTT010002301.1, read on the forward strand.
ACCTCTCGCACAAAACTGCACCTGATAATCGTATATTACTGCCGACGACAGAGGGAAGTAATCACGTCCCCTTACTGTCACTCCGCTGTTAAAGGGCTAATCACGTGAGGTGTTAACATGAACAAGTTTCAGTTTCGGATTGAACGCTTTCGAAGCCGCGTTTCAGCTGCAGCAGCTTCTATGCCTACATATTCTTTGAGCAAAAAGTGCGATGAAAGATTACAAACGATCTCGTTTATGGTGTTTTTATAAGGAGACATTACAGATATATTTTACGATAACCTTATTTTTGTGTCACACAGCCCCCAAGCGGCGCCAGGGAGCAGCAGCTGCGTCGCATGCCCCACGCTGCTGACGTCACCGATGCACGACGGTGGTGGTGGTCGACTTCGGTAACCTGCGAGGCGGCGTCGTTATCGGCGAGGAAGACGTTCGGTGCCAGCGCGACTCCCCACCGTTCGTCTCCGAGGGCAACCCGCTTCGATGGCCGACCAGCCGGAGCGACTCAACATAGACAGTGTGCTACAGAGGCTGCTCGAAGGTGAGCGGGTCGGCGAACGCCGCGGCGGATAGTCCTAGCCGAGCGCCGCGGTGTTTTGGATGGACGTCGGCGGTCGCCGATGAATGGGTTGACAGCTGGCCACGCGCCGGCTACCGGTGCCTTCGCGGCGTCCCTTTCGGAGGGACGCCGCGATCCGGCAGCTCTGATCGTCGACCTTTCGTGTCCCTTTTGTTGTCGTTGATGAGTTTAACGGAAGCGTGAAGAATCGATCGTCTCGCGAAGGGGGCAACCCCGTCGCGCGAAGAAGCGGTCCGTATTTAGCGGGCTGGCACGCTTTGGTTTCCGTCCTCTATTTTTCGCCCTACGCGCCTTTCGTGCTCGCCGGTGATGATGACCTCGCGACGAGCGGGGCTCCGTTTGTTTTCTCGCGCCCCCTCGGCCTCCACGACTTTCCGATCGAAGCGATGATGGAACGTGAGCGGCACTTCGAAACAAAACTCGGCCGTCGCCTCTGCCCCGCCGCGTGACGACTGCGGGTTAGACGGAGTCGCGAAAGGGAGGCCTCGGCATTTGCATGTCGGGAGGTGAGCGGGTTTGCAAATGGGATGCATCGCGTACCGTTGCCACACACCGGCTTGAAACGGCGCACCCATTGACGATGCGTTCTGCCACGGGTCTGCGTGCTCGTCGACGTTTTTACGCTACGGGGTAAAGCACTGAAACAAGAAAAAAAAAAATAAAGGTGGGGAGGGGGTTTGGATAGCTGTCGACCCGCGACATTCATCTTGGCGACGCGTGTGCTAACGTTCTTTCGCACGTTCTACGCGTACACTGAACGGGCGCGTGTGCTGTAGCACGTGGGGGCTGTCGGTCGCCGCATTTTGCTGCTGCTTTTCACTCGCCACCGTAACAAACCGAACCACGCGACGCGTTGCGTCAGTGGACGGCGCATTGATTGCCCGCGCGTGTGTTGTTCTGCCTGCGATAACGGGTGGTCCACTTCGCTCATTTTTATCGCGCGTGTCTGGACCACAACGATGCGTCGCGTGCCCTTGACCGCAAGCGTGTGCGACTTTCGAGCGAGACGCCACGCACGGTTGATTCGGTTTCACTTAGTCGTCGCTGTCCGAGTGCTTCGTGGTTTCTCGTGTAACGCGGTCGGGCACTGGTGTGTCGATTTTAGCGTGCAGCCGTCGCGTATGATAATCGCGTTCGACAAAAAGCGAACATACCAAGCCTTCTTCCCCTCTGTGGTTCCACTGAACGCACGTTTACAATTTACCGTAGTATGCTTCCGCTGGTAGTTCTCTTAGGCCGTACTTCAGACTAATATTCTGTTGGGTCTCATTTCACACATCTTAAGACTCCTAGCCTTGAACATTTTGCAGGTCTTTACAGTAGGAATCCTAAAATTTCAGACGTCAGTTCATTGCGTGCATGCACTGGTGGTGTAGAGAACAGGCGCGGTACATTGCCAGCCCCTTTATCTCGTGTACAGAAACGGCAATAATGAAAGCACCTGGCATGAAGCGAAGAGGGGTGAAACAAGCCAGAGTTTAAACAAGGACCTCGTTTTCATTGGAGTACAGCCACTAGCAGTTGTCCCCGGTAAGATGCGGTCTAATGAAACATTGGTTTCAGTGGCATCACTCTTTTGGTTCACTTACTTCTCTGTAATAAGTTGTGCTAGCAGTGGTGTGATTGACATTTTCATGTGTAACCTTCTCTAAGTGTGAATGTACTTGTATAATTGACTTTGTTGCATAACCCAGCAAAGTCCTAAAAGCACTGCTATCTTTACTGTTACTAACTGGAATCTCCAATGCTTCTACGAGAACTATTCTGCAGGGCTGAGATGTACAATTGCTCAAATGTTGTTTTGTGGGGTTTAACGTCCCGAAACCAGTTCTGATTATGAGAGACGCCGTAGTGGAGGGCTGTGGAAATTTCGACCCACCTGGGGTTCTTTAACGTGCACTGACATCGCACAGCACACAGGCCTCAACATTTCGCCTCCATCGAAATGCATCCCGGATTCTATCCCACGACCCTCTGACCCTCTGAGTACCACAGCCACTAGACCACCATGGCGGGGCAATTGCTCAAATGGTTTCCTTTTCTTCATTTTTTTTTTTTCACTGGATAGTGAATCTCAGACCTTCTCATTGACGGTTAACAATGGTTTACCATCTCATAATCTTGAATAATGATGGCTGCATGATTTCAATAAAGGTGTTGTCATTATGTTTATCAAATGTTTTCACCCAAAACAGGATTAACTGCAAGCTGCTTACGCTGTGATTTGGTATTATATTAAAAAAAAAAAAGCAGCAGCATTGGAGTGCAGGCAATCTGTGGATACCCTGTGTACATGCCGGTCTGTTTGGCTATGTGCCCAAGGACAGATCTTCCTCTGCTTCCAGGCTCACTTTTTCCTTTTTTTTTTTTTTTTCCTGTTAACTATGCAGCCTCCTCTTACGAATAGTGCTTTCCCAATGCTGGGACCCCGAGCACACTGTCGCCAAGATAAACTGGCACATGGCTTCTTAGAAGGGTTTTGAGTGGAGTACAGATGCATAGAGCATGCACTTGAGCTAGCTGTTGGTTGGCCTGTGTGCTAGTGTGATGGCTAAAAGGTCGGAGGCTTTTAAGAGGCATATATATAGTTTCAGACCAAGGTTACGTCCAAGGTTATGTGGAAGGTAGTGTGCTGGGAGACTTACGTGTTACGCCCTAACCAAGTGCTGTTCACTAGGTAGTGTACAAAGGCTGCTGATAGGAAAAAGGAAAATTATGCAACTGCAGTCCCCATAGCTTGGCCAAACTCTTGTTTCATACATCAGGTACGACACTGTCAAAGCTATTGGTCTTGTTTACACTGTGTACTTCTGCGACCAGAAAGTAGTGCATTTCTTGTGGTGAGCAAGAAACAATACATGCTTCACTGGCAGCCTTAAAGGATAATACATTCATCATCAGCTTGTGTCGTATTGCTGAGGAAGCAATTGAAATATGTGAGTTCATATTTTATTTGTTGTTTGTTGTCGGAGCAGTTCACCTCTCCTTTTCTTTTTTCTTTACGGACTACTTACACAGCCTTCGCAGTGTTGCACCTGATGTATGAAATGGAGTACTGTTCGCTTCAGTTATATGTGCTGTGATGTACAATTTAGCCATAGGGAAATGTCGAAGCTGGTGGTGTTTAGACCTCTTTGGTGTTGCTGTGCTGAGAAGCCATTGCACGAGCTTGTGTCATTCCCTCATGCAGAATTAATAACCATAAGGCTTGCTTGCATTCCGTTTCTCAAATTCTTTGTTTGCTACTTCCATATCAAAGTTGCTGGTTGCACTGACAATGTGATCACATTTGAGCAGAGTTCAAAATTCTTTTGTTGTGCATAATGAGAATGTTACACATGAGGACTGTACAAACATACAGGGGGAGGTTCCGGAGTCAACAGACTGTACAGGGGACATCTTGTTAGAAATGAGTAGCATAAAGTACAAAACAGCTAAATGCAAGCCAACTTGCAAAGAAATATTGTATTAAATGAGTCGCTAATACTGTAAAAGGATTCATTTAGAAAATGGTAATGATGAAATGATTGTGTTAAGTGTAGATAATTACGAAGGTCTGATTTGAATGTGTAAAAATGAGAGAGAATCTTAATGTGACATGGTAATGAATTCCAAAGTAGTGTCAGCTGAAAACCAAGTAGTAAATTTACTGTAATTAGTTTAGGTTCAGCAACAGATAGCTGTTGGTGGGGCTGAATTGGGTAGACACAGAGTGAGGAAACTGGCTGTTAGTAATTATGGGGAATGGGAGCTTTCCATCAACAGATTTGTGGACAAGTATTCAAGCAAGAAAATGATTTTAGATTAGTGATCAAAGTAAACCCCATACAGTGCAAACGTTTTTGCTAGCATAGCTTATATGCGTGTAGTGCGCACTCTTGCTTGTTCTTGCATTGAAATTTGATTGTGGTGCAACTGCCGTAGTAGCTTAGCAGCTAGGGTGTCGTCTTGCGAAGTCCAAGGTCACTTAGTATTTTTCTTCTGTGTCCCTCTAAAGAACCCCAAGGGCTCAAGATTAATCTGGAGCCCTCCACTATGGGGCATGCCGTATAATCACATCATTGTTTTGGCACCTAAAACCCCACCAATTATTATTGTTTGTGGAAAAGCATTAGTACAGCACTAAGTGTGTTTCGCGCTGCGTGTGTTCTGCTGGTCGAGTGTATTTTGTGCCCTGATGGCATGCGAACTTGTCCACCTGTATCACTTTTGTATTTGTATTTTGAAGTTGTCATGAGTTAGATGCTCGCAAAAGCATGTACTGGTCTCACAGCATCTGCCGAGCACAGAGAGTGGCCCACAGTAATGTCATACATGCCTACACCGACTGCAGAAAGGGGACGCATTCTGTGCAGCTGTGTAGGTTTTGCACTGCTTTGCGGCAGCTGCAACACTTGCGCAGCTGTTGAGTGTCGTAACATGTGCGGTGCTTTCTGAGAAAGGGCAAAGCGTGAATTTCATAAAGGCCACCGCAGTGTCCTGAGCTGCTGCTTGTGTACAGCATTGCTCAAAAGATCAGTGTCTGATTGCTGCTCAACCTTGTCACAGCAGTGTCAAATGCCTTTCAGTATAAGCTGCTCTTCCCCCAACAGAGCTTAAAAACAAATGAAATTGAGACCTTCATCTTGTACATTCAGAGTGGAACGGTTGCGGCTTGCTTTCTCTTTGGATTGCAATGCATCAAGAAAAAAAAGTTATGTTGAATGTTTGAAACACTGCCACATTACATCATTGGGAATTATGTTGCTCTATTCAATGCCGAAAGGGAAGGGGTCAAGGGCTCGTTCTTTATTTGTTAGAAACACTTAATGAGCAAACAGACAATGAAGCCTAGGAAAACATAGGGGAAGTTACTTGTGGTATTGTAATTGTGGAGAAAGTAGAAAGGAATTAAAGTGGACGAAAAGACAAACCTGCCCTCGGTGGGACCCCGAACCCACGACCTTCGGATGTCGCGTCCGAAGGTCGTGGGTTCGGACGCGACATCGGACGCGACATCCGAAGGTCGTGGGTTCGGGTCCCACCGAGGGCAGGTTTGTCTTTTCGTCCACTTTAATTCCTTTCTACTTTCTCCACAATTACAATTGATTTTGTGTCAGCTAATGCAAGGCACGGGCTTATAAACCTTGTTTTGAGTGACATGCCTAGTTCAATCGTTACGTAGTTATCACGAAGCTAGTTGTGCATGTGGGCCTTGCTTGGCAAAGGCGGTTGCTACCATCCACCATCCATGGTGGGACAGGAACGTCTTTACGCTGAGCTCGGTGCGAAACATTGAGTAGCGCTCGCCAGGCCTCACAGTGCTTTACGAGGTGTTTCCTGAAGCCTTAGACGCATGATGAAATGTGTGTGTGTCAGAGACAAACCTGCACCTGCCAAGTGCCATCAGCTACGCTAAGCTTGTGCCGCTAGTGCAAGCTTCACTCATTTTTCATGATCACCTGCTCCAACTTGAATTGAATTGAAGTTTATTTGTCCTGAAAATTCTTACAGGAGCTGGAGCAGAGGCTAAAGGCTATACAGCCTGACAAGAGGCCTCTGCTCCTATATGTATACAGTTTGGTACGCAGACCACTGGGCATCCTAATATTAAAGAAGTATATCCACAAATATTACACAAGAACACAACAAAAATTAGCGTAGTTTTGTTACACAATGTGAAATAAACATAAAAGAACATCACAAAAAAACTTGAATTATTTCAGGAGAACTTCATCGTTACGTAATAACAAATAAGACATTAGAAAATAACTTTGTCACGTAATGCAAATTGATGAACCATATGTCATAAATTAAGCAAAGATACTTTAGTAAGCATACTCATTATCATGTTGAATTAGGATGGATTTGATATTGATGTTAGAAGGCATGGAACTGAAATCTACGAGACCGTGTAAACGATTTAGCGTGGCACATTAACCTGCACTGTCACATGGAATAGTGTCCTGGTGATTTAATTATGAAATGTAAGTGACCAGTCATTGCGTTAGCTTTTATTTTTGTTTTCATGAAGTGTAGCACGGCACGGAATTAGGACCGTAACGTCGGCATAAGGATCAGCTGTACAGCTCGTAGTGTGTCCTCATCCTGTTGAGACCATGGATTTCTGAACCGTTTGCTCTGCAATGTGCGCATGCATCGCCTCTCGAAGTCATGGGTGGGCAAGGAACGCAGCCCTGTTATTTTACCCTGCATTGGGGGCAGATGGGAAGTTGAGTGACTCTTAAGGGGACTGACAACTGAAAATGCGGCAACTGAAATGTGGTCTGGTCTGGTCGTGGAAGCCTTGGTACTGCATTCCAGAGCCCTTAAGTTGCTGTACATTAACTGCTGCAGTACAAGCCACCGTAACTTAGGCTTAAAATGCAGTTGGTACATATAAACGCATCCTTCCCTCATAATCTGTTTTCTACGCAGTAAATGGAGTCTATTCTGAGAAGCGGTGCTGCCCTCACAGCAACCGAAAACCTGCTTTTAACCGTGGTGCATGTGCGTGGCATCTACCAGGTGTTGTGCGCACGTACTGTGTTGCAGCAGAACCTGGTGCTAACACACGCGATGACTTTCGGTCACTGTTTGCAGCCTGTGCTGCGTATATGATTCCATAGGCAGAGAGTCTGGTATTTCCGTTTTTCCAGTTCCCATTGCATGAGTGGACAATCTGACCTGCAAGGTTTCCATCGAAGTAAGGAAAACGGGTACCTTAGGTATCTTAAAAAGTTGGTTCTTGGTTGCTTTATCCCCAGGATTCACCATGTATAGCTAGTTGGGTACCGGTGGCCTCTCTGATTTATAGATGTTATTGCATTTTGGTGTAAATGTAGTATCTGTGGCCAGAGTAAAATGCAAACAAGTTGATTTTATTTTTCCTGATGGTGACGAAGCAGTGCTTGGGCTTCATTTAATAAACAAATAAGGAAAAACACCCTGGCTTATTGTCACCATTTTTGCCGCAAGTAGTGAAAAACGATTACTCGGAGTGCCGCCACTGCTGGTAACAGTTTTGTTTTTCCTTTACCCAAGATAGTGAAAGAGCAGTGCTTGCCTGGCAAAACAGCAGCTCCTGCGCGACTTGCCTTTAATACAACAGCGCAGTGGCATGTTGCCAAGAGTGAGGGCAGCTGCCGTGCATTGCACGTCAGTGCCTGTTTAGTCTGACGCAGCTAAAGTTTCGGGGAAAGGCGCAACACAGTGAGTAGACTCCAAAACAGTGTTCTTGCAGCCCATTGCGTGCACTCATGGGTGTCTGGGGAGCTGACTGCGCAGATGGCTAACCTTCTTTGTCTTTAAAGGGACGCTAAAGGGAAACACGAAAGTGGTTTAATCAATGAATTCTATTGATGAAGTCTGTTGTCATTAATTTTTTTTATTTTATATTCTGTAACAGAAAAGAAAATCAGTTTCTTCTTTGAAATCTGCACTGAATCAGTGAGGAGCTAACATCACGAACTCAATTAGTTTTTTTTCCATATTCTTGCCAGGTTGACTTGGTCAAATTGTCTGAAACACATCGTGTGTTGCCCGTGGGTTCCTTTGAATGCACTGTATATCATTTCACCCATAAATAGTGATTAGGCCTTGGTAGATGTCGTCAAAGATCTACGGCTTCATGCTTATTAGTGTGGGTGCCTCTGAGCAGGTGCATTTTCTAGCTTGCCTGTCGTCTTCTCCGCCTGAGAGTAGTCCCCTTGTTAATGTGACCATGGGATTTACTAACAGAGAAAAATTGTTGTTCGCTTTAATGTCCACTAAATCTCTGTTGCTGCTGGAGCAGCAAGTCTAACAATGTATACAATTCGAGGGAAGTAGTGCTCATTGTGGAAGTGAGCAACCTGTCTGCTTATTGTGCCACTCACTGTTGCATGCTTGCATGCAGTGCAAACTTCAGAACGCATGCATGAAGCGTAGGGTACATTGTATTGGCAAGTAACCAATGATTCACTATTCAGCATGTAGCACCGTGTATGCAGCGTGTAAATGTGCCCACCCTCAGCCTATCAGGCCGAGGGTGCTTTTTTTTTTTTTAACTGTTACAACAGTCCCTGCCAGAAGAAGGTGGCCCTTTATAAATTCCACAAATTTAGAGCGCTTAACTATACTCCGTTTCATACATCAGGTGCAACGCTGTCAAAGCTAGTGTTCGTGTTTACGCTGTGCACTTGCGCGACCAAAAGGTATTGCGTTTCTTGTGGTGAGCGAAAAACAAGAAATGTCTCACCGGCAGCATTTTATCATAATACATTTTCCATCAGCTTGACAAAAACGCGCCCCTATTGCCGGGAAAAAAATTCTAAATATGCGAGTTTGTATCTAGTGCTTGTAGTCCGTTTGTCGGAGCAATACACCTCTCCTTTTCTTTTTCCTTACGGACTACTTGCGTAGCTTTCACAGTGTTGCACCTGATGTATGAAACGGAGTATAGGGCATCTATAAAAGGCTCTGTTCTAAAAACTGCTCACTTGCCATGCCCAGCAGTGACAGGAGGTACCAATTCCAAGTTCATCCATCTTTTCTTTATTTTTATTTATTTTTTATTATTATTATTATTTTTTTTTTTGCACAGTGCGTGGCTGTCGCCCGGGCAAGAATGTGCAGCTCTCCGAGAACGAGATCCGTGGCCTGTGCCTGAAGGCGCGCGAGGTGTTCCTGTCTCAGCCCATCCTGCTGGAACTGGAGGCCCCCCTCAAGATCTGCGGAGACACGCATGGCCAGTACTACGACCTGCTGCGGCTGTTCGAGTATGGGGGCTTCCCACCAGAGAGCAACTACCTGTTCCTGGGCGACTACGTCGACCGGGGGCGGCATTCGCTCGAGACCATCAGCCTCCTGCTTGCCTACAAGATCAAGTACCCGGAGAACTTCTTCATCCTGCGTGGAAACCACGAGTGTGCCTCCATCAACCGCATCTACGGCTTCTATGATGAGTGTGCGTGAATTCCTTTGTCGCGCACTGGCACATCGAGAAATATTTTTGGGGGTGTGCTTTTGGGGGATGTTATTTATTTATTAATTTATGTAAAAATACTGCCAATCTCATATTAAATCAAGGCAGGGAAAGGGGGGTTACAGCAGCAAGAACAATCAGAAAAGTAATTCAGTTACAGGTGTTCACAAGGTAACATAGAATGGCAACTTAAAAAATGATACATAGAAATGGCACAAGATTACAGCAGGTTTTACAGGAATGCGCAATAAATACATAAATGCAGTTGCAAGTATTTTTTTTTCCGATAAAATCGGTCTCAAAATCGTATGCGCGTTAGAATCGATTGCGAACGAAAGACACCATTACCATATCGCTGTCGGCGTTAAATTGGCCGCCTCCTACGCGCTTAGGGTGCTGTTGAACGGTCACTTTCGAAAAAATGACCTATCAGCGCGGCGCTCTTTGGCGCGCATAGTTCCTGTAGTTGACAAATACACATAAAATACAAATGACAAATACACATCAGAGCTGCCATGTTCATTACTAAAATGGCCACCATGATGTGTTTCCGTTTCTTTTCTTTCTTAGCACATACAAGCATGGGTTTTGAGATCGGCTACTAAAGGTGGCGGCTATGACGTATTTTTGTTTTTGTATGTATGTTGTTGTTGGGTGCCGCCTCGTTATTGTGTGAAACGGTCATGCTTGTTAAGTGAATGCGAACTTTTTGATACCATTTTTAACATTCTCCGTGCTGGTGTTTGATGTTTCTTTGTGTGTGTGTGTGCTTCAACGATGAAGCACACGCAGACAACAGTGGCATCGGTGAAGACTGCGAAGACGGTGGCGAAGACAGTGACCGCTTCTACACACTCCTGCCTCAGGACATCCCGCTGGACGACTGCCTACCTTCAAATAGATAGCAGCATTGCCTGCTGCTGGTTGCCTCACTGACGATGAAGTACTTGGCAGGTTACTCGGTGACGAGGACCCTGACTCTAATCCCGAGAAGGTGCCCGTCATGGATGTGTGTGAAGTGACGCAACACTCTGCCAACAGAAGCCAATGATGCACTCATAGTTTTGGAGGACGTCCTTGCGGTTTCTTCCAACAGTCCGCGCAAACTGCGTCATTTGGACAAACTTAGAAAAATTGTGCTTCTGGCGCAAGTTTCTCACACCAAACAAGCAAAATTGAATTTTTCAAGAAATACAAGTTTATTGGATGTATAGGCGCTTTGTTGATGTCGGCCCCGTTGTTAATTCGACATATGGGTATTTGGACATTTTCTCCTGGTTCCGTGAAATCTGAATTGACGAGGTTTTACTCGACTAGTTTACAATTTTTCTGACAGGCTTTTGCTTTAAGAAATTCAGCTATGTTTCCTAACACATAGTATATGCAATGGCAGATGGCCTGCAGGGTCGTGGTGGTTTAAAGGGAAACTCTGGTGGTTTTTTCACCATGTTCTGATATCAATGTTTTCCAATAGTACTGATAGTCCTGTAGCAGCCAGGGTGGTTCAGTTTGCTCAGAAACGCACCAATAATTTTAAATAACCGACCGAAAGGCATGTTCAAACTGAAACCGAAACGGGAAGACGATTCTTGCAGCGTATGCGATGACATCACAGCCTTCCCGCCGTCAGAAATATGGGGAAAATTGACAGTGGCGAGGTCGTCCGACGATGTATTGAGTTATACTAGTTTTTCTGAACTTGACAGTGACGATTTGAATGCTGAAGTACTGCCGTTTTGTTTTTGATGTCCCGAAGGCTCGGGTAGGCAGCATTGAAGGTGATGACGTCAAAAACACAGGGTGGCCCGCAAGGGAATCCGCTCAAAAATTTTAAAATTCGTTTCCAGGAAAACTAAATGACCTGCAACTGCCTGGTTTGGCATTATTATTACAGTGCCGAGGAGAATACATACTGAAAATTTTGTTAAGATCAGTAGACACTGAAAACTCGCCGGAGTTGCCCTTTAAGGGTGATTATTACTGGCCGGGGACACCGGCACCTACGCTTAACACTAGATCTTTTGCACCACAAGCTCCTTGATGCTTTCGCATTAAAAATGGCAGTAGTATATCATTCCTTTAGCTACTGTGCCGAGAGGAGCTATGCTGATTTATAGCCCTTTAGATCGAAGGCTGTTTGCCTTCCCCAGCCACTAATTTTGTAATGGCCTTTCCTTTATTGTTGTTGCAGGCAAAAGGAGGTACAACATCAAGTTATGGAAGACTTTCACAGACTGTTTCAACTGCTTACCTGTGGCAGCCATAGTGGACGAAAAAATCTTCTGCATGCATGGAGGTATGTACTTACTTGTATGATGCATGCCACGTTTAGAGGGACACTAAAGGGAAATACACTTAAACCTTGTTATAACTTAGCGGGATACAAGAAAGTAATGCATATAATAAAGTAAAAAACATTTCCCCTTAAATCACCCTGCATGTACATGCGATTGCAATCTCGTTTTAAAGAAATAAAAGTGACCTTTCAATACAGTAAAACCTGGATATGATGAAATTGAGAAATTCCCGGAAAATTTCTTTATAAAGAGAATTTCTTTATATGCAGGTTCGGCACGAAAATTCGAAAAATAAACGCTTAAGTAAGCAAAACGGTTACAGGCGGCAGAGCTGACCCAAAACAATTATTTTGGCGGAGAAAACATTTACAGCTGAGAACACTTATATGACCGCTTATAGTACAGGACCGGCAACAATGTGGTTTTTTTCTAACACCCCCCCCCCCCCGCCCCGGTTTTTTCTGACCCCCAGCATACCCCTTAATGTGCAGCCCCCCTCACCCCCCCTTCCCAATGCGGCTGCCCGGAAATCAGGGACAGTTGAGGTAGGGGGCAGGCTTCACAAAGGAAGTGCCCCGCCCGAAAAAAGCGCAGCGAATCACCGTGGAGGAGGAAGGAGCGCGGAACGAATTAACAGTGAGCGGAGGGAAGAAAAAAGAAAGGCCGTGCACCCTCTGAGGATAGGATTTCCAAGGCGGCCCTTTGTCAACCGGCCCTTTGTGAACACTAAGCAGTTTACCGCTGTTAGTCACCAGTTCTTTTTTTTTACCATTTCACGCGCGCTGCCCTTGAATCACCCCGCGATTTCCTGTGCACCCGATCCCTGTGTTGTCAAGGGCAAACTTCCCTTGAGGCGCGCCGCCCATGACCCCGCGAGCTAGGCCTAACAAGCGCTCTCACCTACTGTCAGGTTAGCGAAGTGCAGACTCACGTAGCAACCAAAGAGCACGTTGAAAAAAAAAAAGATCGTTTTTTTTTTCTTTCCTCTTAAACCGGCGCGACTCGGTAACATCAACTGGAAAAGGAGGGTGGTGACTTGGCAGGCTAGGCCAACTGCAGAAAGCGGCGGGAGCAGGTTTGAAGTGAGGGGGAAAGGTCACGCCCGCGGCAGGATGATCGCCGGGTCGAGGGATGCAGGCCCTCCTCACGCACGCTTGCATGCACGCACACGTGCACTCGCTCTCGCCTCGCAGTCGCCGTGTCTTTGAGTGCGCCAAGCGCGACACCGCCGCTTCGCATTCCTTTGTGGCGGAGGAGGTGCTTCCGGTTGTTGCTTGCGCAAAAGTGACAAAATTTGGGGCAAAATCTCGGGCTGTCGGCGGAGAAAATTCGTTATTTCGAGGGGTTCTCCCACTGCCACTTCGTTACGTAGAGGTTTCAAATACACGTACTTCTATGCAGTAACGGCGGGGAATAAAAAAACTTTGTTATATCCAGGAATTCGTTATATTGAGGTTCGTTATAAGCTGTAGATATAACTAAAACCTCATCTCTGAAACTGAAAATGCGCTTGCGTTTGCACCAACAAGATATTTCCAGTGATGTTCACTGTGGCCATTAAAAAATCCTGCAGTCCGATCGAACAGTCAACAGCAAGAATACACTCGCCGTGGATGAGCAGTATGCAGCAGACTACCAAGATCAGCGTCTTCACAATGACAGGTAATAACATTAGAATCATGATATGCGTGTCATGAGCGGCATGGTTTACGTGCCACAGTCTTGGTGCTCTTCCGGCCGTTTCGTTAACCTCATA
>JABSTT010002302.1:0-44269 GCA_013339685.2 Hyalomma asiaticum
GGGTGTCACGTCGGACACAGAGGTATTGATCGCGGAGTTTGCATGCTAATTTTGAAGTGTCTCCATCGAAGGCATGGAAAACCCGTTGGAGATGTTTTTGTGTCTCGGCTCTGGTTTGGGTCGGATCAATCAAGGCGCGAAAGAGACGCCAAGTGTTCCGGCTGGACATTTGTCTGTCTAGCAGCCGTGTTGCATCGGTCCACCCAATTCGAGTCGGCGAGCTGGGCCGCGTACTCTGCCGATCGTTGGGTGAGCTCGGCAATGCGAATTTTGAGCTTCCGATTGTGTTTTTGGCGGCGCCATCTGCGGACGAGGCTGTGCCGCGCCTCCCAGAGGTGAAGGAGGTGGTTGTCCACCCCTGGCGTAGCCTCTGAGAGTTGAACTTGAGTTTCCGTCGAACGAAGGTGGGTAACCAATTCTTGTGACCACGCGTGGTAACCTGCTTCGTGAATAGGGGCCAGATTGATGTAGTTTTTCCGGAACATTGTCCAGTCGGGTAGGCGGGCTTGGGCGTGGGGTCTTGCCAGTGGTGTGGTTGTGACGGTTGTGTTGAGTATGCAGTGGTCACTGCCGAGGGTTTCCTCGGTGTTGGCCCAGTCTGCGTGTCTAATGTTTTTGGTGAAGGTAAGGTCCGGACACGTGAACCCACTCGTGTTGGATGTGCAGGGTCAGTGTGAAGAGTGAGGCCCAGCGTGGACGCAAGTTCCGCCAGCTTGCGCCGACGCTTCTCATCTCATCAATTCCAGAGTGTGCTGTGAGCGTTGAAATCGCCCACGATCACAAGGGGATCCCTGCCCACAGCCTTCAGGGCGCGACTGAAGAGTGCTGCGAAAGAAACATTTTAGGGGCGAAGCTCCTTAAAGCGGCACCCGTTCGTCTCTCGTCGTAGTCATAGTAGTGCGTAACCAGTCTTACGCTTTGACCTCCAAGGTGTTGCCGGTGGGAGATTTCTCCTGTGCGTTGTTGAACAATAAAAAATTCGCAGCGGCAGCGTGCGCGTTAACTAAAAGCCGAATTCTTCTGCTCTCATTCCCCATTAGCAGCCATTTCGTGCGTCCCCGATGTATGTAGTAGTAGTAGTAGTAGTAGTAGTAGTTAGTAGTAGGTAGCCACCGGCGCGTGCCTGCTGGAGCGCACGCACACGCCGAGGGCGAGCGCGTGGCACCTGGCGCTCGCCCTCGCCGCGAGCGCCGGGAGCCACGCGCTCCCCGGCAAACTCGACACTGCCACGGCAAACGCGAGAGACAACGTTGGCGCAGGCAGCGTCTCCTAGCGAGTTTCTTGATTGAGAAATACCGACAGCGTTCACCGGCAAAACCCATATATATATATATATTATATATATATATATATATATATATATATATATATATATATATATATATATATATATATATATATACACTGGATCTTGACTTGCAATGAAGTGCCGGTGGGAGATTTCACTTGTGCATTGTGCATAGTTGAACCGTGAGGATTCGTAGCATGCGCGTTAACCAATATAATCCGGAACTCGGCACGATCTACGCTGCACATCCCGAGCTTCGCCCACTCATCATCATTCACTCCGTGGATATGCTGTAATTTTTTAAGTTTGGGAGAACAGTAGACGTTGAGTGTGTGTAATGGTGAGTCTCGTGACCATCGCATAGGAGTAGTCAGTATTAAGTTCCAAATCAACTTGGCTGTCTGTATAAATTTTGTGCGCGAATATACAGGAAGAGGGGTCCTGCTGGAACGTGGAATAGTTTGGAAGGCTAGCGCCGCTCCCTGGCTCCTGGAGGGCAACCACCGCGGGAAGTGAAGCGAGATTTGATAGGAAAAGCCGGAGGTGAGCCCGCTTGGCGCGGGAACGGAATCCCCGGCAGTTCCATTGAGTGATTTGAATGGGGGTGGCAGAATTGTAACATGGAAAGTGTCTAACTTGAGGGTTGCCCGCCATGGTCATTGAAGTTAAAAAGCGGTTGTAGGGACGCAGCTGCGGAGCAAGCACTCGCGGCGAGGGTGGCGTCCTCAATTCCTGTGAGCGTGCAGCTGTCATCGTCATCTACATCATTTTCTATGGCGCGACGCGAGGTTTGGGATAGCGGCCAGACACGTCTTTAATCAGACCGCCGGGTCGTCGGACGCTACGCGACGACTGTGCTAAGTGCTGGGCGATGATTGTGGGGATTGTTTCGGTCATTTTGGCGATAGGAGAGGTGATTGCCACGGAAATTTGATTTTCTAAGGCATTAAGACGGGCGTCCATGCGGGCCTCTAGACGAGCCTCAAGTGCAGCTTCCGCGCTCAGTGCTGCCGTCGGGGCCGTGGGCTCACTCTCCATAGGCTCAGTTGGGGGTGAGGAGGGATTGGTAAGCTCTTTCGATTTGGATTACAAAGCAGTGGATTACAAAGCGATTTGGATTACAAAGCGAGGTTATTACAAAGCAGTGGTCCTCTCATATCAATTCCTAGTGACTCGATTTTCTTTAGGTTACTTAAGCAGTGTATCACGTAAAAAATTATATAAATATGTGGTAAACGCATCTTTATATTCGCTGTTCCTGTATATCGCTCCTTGTTCTCTTCCGGCCCTGGTCAAGACGTCCTGAAACGTGTTAAAAGAGTGATAGTACAACCGCACGTTAAGACGTTCTTCTTCCAGTTACATACTGATACCGTACTTGTCAAAACATGGATGGCGGAAAAGGGTTTATTTGTTCCGTGGGGTACAGACTGTTCACTGTGTAAAAAACCTAAAACAATCGAACATGTATTTATAGTGTAGGTTGGGATGCGGTGTTCTTCTGGGATATACTCCAACGTACCCTCAAAAAAGACTTACCCATAAATGTCCGTGGAATAAGGTTCTTGCCAGTGGAAAACGATGACGGTGTGCCATTTGACACTCTTATGTTGCTGGGCCTTCATGGCATATGGAAATCTAGAATGGCTGTACGTCACAATGATGTTGATGCAAAACCTGTTTGGCAGTACTTCTATGAAGATGTGCTAACATTTTTAGAAGGGCATAAAGCCCAACCATGTGTACCTGAATGGGTACCTCGTGTAGAAGCTGTGTTATACATGAAACCATTCTAATTTACCATGGTTATGCCATGGTGGGCCATCTGTAATACGTAGCGCTCCTTTTTGTGTATGGATGTGAGCGTGGAATACCGATCTCCACATATTATGTACGAATATCGAATGGCAATAAGGAAAGCAAAAGTCGGTCGGTGGTGTGGTAGTAGCGCTTCAAGTTCATACCGTCGCTCCCTGCCTGGATGTGGGTTCGAATCGCAGCAAGTGAAAATTTTTCTATCTAAAATGCGCGTTTATTTTTCACACATCTACATCCGTTACGGAAATACGTCACAGATATCTTGGTGGACCCTGGCATAAAACACTTTCGTGTTAAAATGAACTTTCATTTACTCAGAAAAGTTCCACTCAGGCGGACACGAACCAACGACACCTAGAAAAAAAGAAGGCTTCCGCATCACCTCCTCTCCTTATCAATACGTCACGAAAGTCGGATCTGCGTTCCTGAAACGCGGTGCTCGTACTGCAAAATAAATTGAAGAACCAAATCATAGACGCTGAAACACACACTCTAGATACAAAAGCCATCCTTAGTCTCGATCTACACAAGGCATTTGATAACGTCACTCACGAGGCCGTACTGCGCAACCTGGAAAGCCTCCACGTAGGCCAAAGAGTATACAACTACGTGAAAGATTTCCTCTCTAACCGTAAAGCCATAATCACGGCAGGGGACGCGACATCCGAAGAAATAGAACTTGGGAACAAGGGCACACCACAAGGTTCGGTGCTTTCCCCCTTCTTGTTCAACGTGGCGATGCTCGGCCTGCCCAAAGAGCTAGAACGCATTGAAGGACTTCAGCACAGTATATATGCGGACGACATAACCCTATGGGTAACGGGTGGAAGCGACGGCCACATTGAAGAGATTTTACAGCAAGCAGTTAATACTGTAGAAAGATACGTAAAGAACAAATGCCTAAACTGCTCTCCCCATAAATCGGAGCTGCTGCTATATAGACCTACAAGCAGGGGACGGAAGAGCACTCAGGAACGACCGAACATAATCATCTCGGCAGGGGGTCAACGAATTCCCCAAGTACAACACCTAAGAGTACTGGGACTCCGAATATCAGAGAACGGACACAACGGAGAAGCAATAAGAATACTCAATAACAGTACCCAGCAAGTCATCAGGTTGATTCGAAGAATCGCCAACAAGAACTACGGCATGAAGGAACACAACCTAGTGCGCCTCATCCAAGCCTTCGTGATCAGCCGTATAGTATATGTGACCCCATACCTCAAGTTGCAAGTGGCAGAAAAAGAGAAGATAGAATGTATAATCAAACGGGCATATAAGCAGGCCCTCTGCCTGCCGATTACTACGTCCAACGAGAAGTTCGAATTGTTAGGAATGCACAACACGCTAGACGAACTCGTCGAGGCTCATACAATATCCCAATACGAGAGACTCGCGCAAAGTAACACAGGAAGACACATCCTGCACAAGCTTGGTATCACGTATGATCGGCAAAGTGGAGACAAGTATGACATTCCAAGAGACGCCAGACAGGGCATCATCATACCCCCGTTACCCCGAAACATGCACCCTGAGCATCACCGGGCGCGGAGGAATGCAAGAGCAAAATCACTGCACGAGAAGTTTCAAATGACCCGGATGTTGTCTATGTAGACGCGGCGGAATACGCAGACGGTCGACATATGGCGGTGGTCGCCTCAAATCAAGCGGGCCACCCGATTGCCAGCGCCACCATTAATACAGGAATTTCGGAAATTGCGGAGGAAGCGGCCATAGCACTCGCACTGGCCTCCACACCGGCCAGCGTGGTAATCAGTGACTCCAAAATCGCAATTCATAACTTCGCTAAGGGTAGGATCTCGAAAGAGGCCCTAAGGATCATGGCTAACTTCCGCGGAGAGCATGACGTCCACGTCATATGGACGCCCGCCCACTCTTCCCTCCCGGGCAACGAAACCGCACACACCCTAGCTCGAGATTTAGCGAGCCGAGCAGGGGCAGGAACAACGCGGGGCCCGAGTGCGGAGAGAGACCGCATGGTAAAATTTAATGAAATAACCAAGCATTACAGATTAGGAAGGTAGTATTACCCCCCACCGCACACCTCATTAAGTAAACAGCAAGCGACAGCATGGCGCCTACTACAAACAAACACATTCCCGAATCCGATCGCGTATAATCGTTTCTACCCGGAATTCTACTCAGACAGATGCAAAGCCTGCAATCAGCGGGCGGACCTCAGCCACATCATCTGGGCTTGCCCCAACATAGTCGGGATGCCGAACGCTACATACATTAACAAGGAGCAATGGGAGACCGCTCTGCTTAGCTCAAACAGCGAGACCAACGTCAAGTTATCAGGCAAGCCGAAGATGCCGCTAGGACCCAAGGGCTCCTGGCCGCCATCTAGGAAGGGGAGATAAACCTCCTCTGAATATTGCCGTTGACAATAAAAAAGTTTCATCTCTCTCTCTCTCTGTGAAGGAAACGCTAGAGCGGCATTGCGTGGAGCATGCTGCGCCGTAAACGCGCTTGCTTTTCTTCGATTGTGCGATTGTGCATGGCTCTTCGTACACGGAAGCTCAAGGATGCCCGTGTGTTGTTGCGCACCGAACTGCATGCCCACTTATGACGGAAGACCAAAGACTGCACAAATTCTCATCTGACCCAAGGATGCGGGCAGCATGCACCAGAGCTATTCCGAGGAAGGACTTCTCGCCAACGGAGTACACAGTGATAACCATTTCTTCTCTCTGTTGTGTTTCGGGTTTCCAGCCTAATATGTTTCGTCAGCGTAGTGCGCATTTTATTGGAGCACGCGTGCACAGTAGGTGTGTGGGACGTAGTATTTAGAAGCGCGTAAACAGGCTCACATACCCATCTATCGTGCACGCCCCTTTCACTGTTTACAAACAAACGTCCCTCGCGTACCCCAGGCGACTTCCGGCGAGGGGCAAGTGCTTGCGTCCCTTTGTACTCTTGCTAGGGGTGAGGACAACAACAATAGAACGCAGGATCGCAGCACTTGGGGACCCCAGCGACGGGAAGCATCGTAGGGGCGCGGACCGGTTTGCAGGTCGTCGGGAACCTGCCGGTGAAAGGGTCTATATGAGCGTTTGCGCCTGTTTACGCGCTGGTAAATTCTCCATTTCGGTCGAGCTTCATATTTGTAACGCCTTTTTTTATTTCAGCTCTGTGACAAGACTTATCGTCGAATTACTTGAGGAGGACATCTTACACGGACGTCAAGAACAGGAAAAGTGGTCGACGTCGCCCTGAAAAACATTCGTCTCAAAAGTGCAGTTCCGAGCTTGTTTCCCAACTGTGCTGCCTATTTATCGCGCCCGCAAGCGTACGTGAGAGAAGTGCCTGATGCGAAAAGAGCGTGCTTAAAAGATGCATCTTTGCAAAAAGCAATGATACTTTCACAGCAAACCCAAGCAGAAGAGGACGCCAAGAAATATTGCTAGTTTTGCGGACTTGCTGAACGTCTTGCCAAGCTTTCAGAGTTCGGACTTCTCGACAGCAACTAACAAGGGCTCGAAGGTTTTCTTTTTGACTTGTCACTTCAATCTACTCCCGCAGTTCGTACTTCGGTGATCGGTGTCCACGCGCGTCGAAGTATTTTTTTGGTGAAACGGGTGTGACGAAGTGTGGTCGTGTGTTAGTTCCTGAAAAGCTGTGCCACTTCAGAGATTTGAAGTGTGTTACAAGTCATTGAACAGACACATAAGGATATCTGCACTAAGCACTCTGAAAAGGACCGTCATTTACTGGCATTGCTTTCAATGTTGCTAGAGGAAGTAGGTTGAAAAGATTTCGCATGACAGTTGCAACAATGCCATTTGGAGGTGTTTATGCTCTTGAAGGGTCAAGTTGATCTTGTTTTGAATAATGCTGACCGACATCCCCAGATTTGTAGGCTTTTGCTAGCCCTTTGTCCTCAATTTCACCTCATGCATGCAGATTCTTGAGAACGGCGATGAAGTTTAAGATGCCGCATCCTGATACGAGCAAACGATTGTCTTCATTGTACGATGTAAGCCGTGTAACGGAGCAGCCGGAATCTAGTTTTCTTTCCTATGCAAAGCGTATTGTAAGCACATATAAAGAGCACGAAAAGACTGTAACGTTACTGATCGATGAGGTTCACTTTCAATCATTTTTTTATTACACGGCTGGCTTTGCTAATACTGCTGCTGTAAATTCATCGACTACAGCAAAAACGGCTAAACATTTTATGAAGATCAAGAAAGCCCGGAAACAAGGCGGATGGAAATAAAAGAAACACAAGAATGTATTACAAGAAAAACGGAAACTTATTCTATATTAGAATCAGTTGTGCGTGACACTTTAATGATAAAACTTTCACCACTGAGTCTCGATATTCGTGTGTCTAGCGAGGACTGTTTTACAAAATGCAAATCTAAGAATGATATATGTATACGGAAAATTTAAGATGTCTGTTTCAGAATGCCGTTTGTGCCATTTGTGAATAAAATATATTACGTGTGATTTCACGAGACAGTTTTGCTCTTTCTTTCGTTCCGCTAATTCCGCAAAGGAGACTAAGCCGCGTGCAGTTTGCTTGTCTTAGCGACGGCCAAACATCCGCAGGAACAATAAAAGAGGTCATGTTACGGTACACGAAAAAGCAATGTCACCAGTCAATTAGAGTTCATTCACTGATGGATTTTATCAAAATAAAAGTAATCAAATTTATGAGAGAATGTTGCTTTCTATGACGATCTTGACTGCGGCGAACCCGCCGCAGTCAGTGGCTTCCCGCTATTTTTGCGTACGCTATACGTGTCTTGCTTTGGAACGGAAGCAGATAAATTGCTATGTTTCTGTCACTTAAGGACAGCGCTGATTTTCCAAAGCCATATAGTAACCGTGAGGCGCCGAGTCGCGGAGACGCCGACGGCGTCGACTGTGCGGCCCGTCCGACTAGCGTGACGTCACACCGGCGTGCGAAGGCCTTCTTTGTAACACGAAATTGTTTTATGCCGGGGTCCACCAAGAAATCTGTGACGTACTTCCGTAACGGAAGTAGATGTCTGAAAAATAAGCGCGCATATGAGATTAAAAAAGTACCACCCGCTGGGATTCGAACCCATAACCAGCCAGAGTGTGACGGTAGGAGTTGGAAGGGCTACCGATCACGCCAGCGGCATTTTTTTTTTTTTGCTTTTTATATTGGATCACGCCACCGACAAACTAGGAAAACGGAGATAAAGATGGGCTTTCTATATCTACTAGACCGCTTTACAATTTGCATTTAGTTGATGTCCGATTAAAGGAAACGTATTTAGCCAGTAAAACTGCTCTTAAATTAACGTCATCTCCCTTCCACTGTACTCTGGTTCTCAGCGGTGGCACTACCACCTAGGAACGACGGAGCGAAGTCGAAAATTGTCGCATTAATATACACGCCGACAGCGTTTCAGTAGTTTTGACGCCTCTATTCCCGCGCATGCATCAGCGTTCTTTCGGCGCGTTCCTTCAGCCACGGCCGCTACATAATTTGTCACGCATGTGGTAGCCAGTTGCGTTGGTGACAAACACCACCTGTGGCGTTGGTTG
The DNA here is from genome assembly GCA_013339685.2 of Hyalomma asiaticum. NCBI lineage: Eukaryota > Metazoa > Arthropoda > Arachnida > Ixodida > Ixodidae > Hyalomma > Hyalomma asiaticum. Next base: position 8,657 of record JABSTT010002302.1, read on the forward strand.
TGATGCGCTTTATTCCAGGAACGTAAAGACGGCAAGCAAATGATGCGCCTTTCGCCCAGCGAAGTGTGTGTTCACGAAACGATCCGTCGACAAACGGTTAGGTTCCGCTTGCAAGGTTTCACCGTTTGCAGATGCTCCTGGTTTATGGCAGGTTTGCGCAGGGCGCTGGCACGTTCATTGCGTTGTCTCCGGAGAAATGTGTCTTTCGAGAGCTTTCACTTCCGTGCAACAGTCAAATACCCCTGTACAGTGTCCAGGTGCCGCTGGTGTGTACATGCAAAGCCCAGAGTACCCAACCAATCTCCCGCCCTTCGGTACGCCACATTGCCGCTTATGTCCAAAGACAAGTTTCACTCGTGGGAAACCGATTCCTATGACGGAGGGATGAACCACATTTTTTCTAGGTGGCGTTGCTCGAACCCACCTTCAGCCGGGATTTGCTGATAGGAAGGAGCTGGATGCTCTACCGATACACCACCGCAACATCGCTCATACAGGGAACAGATTGGCTTTGTATCTCCACTACAGCCTTCAGAAGTTACATTTAACTGTCGTCTGGTTAAAGCAAAAGTGTTTAGTACAGTGAACTACGGTGTTTGGCAAGCAGAATGACTCCTAATTAAATTAACATCGCCTCCATCACTCTTGGTTCGCTTAGGTTCCCTGCAGTGTTACAGCCATCTAGGAACGATAGGCAGAGCGAAGCAGATTGCTGTGCTGATTCGTGCCGGCAGTCAGCGCTTCGGTAGTGTACGCGTCTCGACCGCCGAGGAAGTCAGGGCAGTAGCGGCGTCGTGATGGCGCGTTCCAGGGGCAACGTACGAACGCGGCCGCTACAAAATTTGTCTTGCGTGGCCAGGTGTGTTGAGTTGCGACGCGCTTTCGTTGGCCTTTCGTTTCAGTGGGCTGTGTTTTCACAAAGCGACCCGCTGACACCCCGTTCGGTTTCTCTTTCAAGGCGTCGCCATTTGCGGACTATCCTCGTGTATGGCAGGCTTACGCAGGGCTCTGGCGCGTGCAATTCAGTTTTTCCAGAGCAATGTGGGTCGCTCGAAAACTTCCATGTACAACTGGGGGGATCCCTGTGCCGTGTCGCGGTGCCGCTGATGTGTAGATTTAACGTGCTCACATGTTCGCACTACCCAAGCCATCTCCCGCCGCTCGATTCGGCAGCATGAACAATGTTGCGGTGGTGTATCGGTAGAGCATGCAGCTCCTTCCGTGAAATCCCGGTTGTAGGTGGGTTCGAGTCCACGTAGGTGGAAGTTCTTTTCTTCAAAGATCCACTTCCGTTACAGCAAGTACGTCGCAGATTTCACGGTGGACCCCGGCATAACACGTACGTGTTAAAATGTGCTTACCTTTACAGCCACGTGATTGAATCTGTGCAATATACTGGCAGCGACGAAAAATATAGTTGGAAGTTTGCGCTCGTCCCTGTCTCTTTCCTGTGTCCTTCTCTAGTTTGCGCGCAAGTCATCCTTAAGTGTTGGTTGTCGGTCTCTTTAAACCAGTCGGAAGGCGCTCGCAGCCGGGTCTCACAAAAGTCTTCGAAGCGAACACGACGTTCCAAAAGCAACAGAGCTGTGGAGTACTCCTTGACGTTCTGACTGCAGGCCGTAAACGTCGATACGTACCATTTTAACGCCCCCTCGCTCTGTTACTCCGCGAATACGTGTGAACATTGGTAGTAGCATAGAAGAAGCGAGCCCCTCGGTTTTCTCTCCGTCCATGGCGCGATTCGCAAGTTTCGGACCAAGCTGCTTTCCTTGTATACTACAGCGTCTATCACTCGCGTGTCGAAATTCACTTAAAGGGCAACTCCGGCGATTTTTCAGTATCCACCGATCTCAATAAAATTTTCAATATATATTCTCCCCGGTACTGTAATAATATATGCCCAGTCAGGCGGATGTAGGTCATTTAGTTTTTCTGTAAATGAATATTAAAAATTTTCAGCGGATTCTCACGCGGGCCACCGTGCGTTTTTGACGTCATCACCTCCGCGCTGCCTATCCGAGCCAGCGGGACTTCAAAAGCAAAACGGCGATACTTCAGCGCTCGAATCGTCGTTGTCAAGATCAGAAAAGCTGGCATAACTTAATATATCTTTGAATGACCTCGCTTCTTCGGCGTCAGTTCCATATTTCTGGCGACGGGAAGGTTGTGACGTCACTGCACACGCTCCACAAAGTATCTACCCGTTTCGGTTTCGGTTTGAACAGGACTTTCAGTTGCTTATTAAAAATTATTGCTGTGTTTTTGGACAAAGTAAACCACCCTGGCGGTTACAGGACTATCAATACCATTTGAAAACATTGATATCAGAACATGGCCAAAAAACGCCGGAGTTGCCCTTTAAGCACTTTGAGATGCGAAGCAGCTTATGGTCGGGGCTATGTCCCTCCATCCTACCGCCGTGTGGCGTCCACACCGGCACTGCGCATGCGCATCCTCCTCCCCTCCTCCCTTTGTCTCATGTCCTCTCGGCATTCCTCCTCTCCGAACGGCGCGCCTTGACTATCGAAACGCTCGATGAACGCTTTGCCGGCTCGCAAGGAACGAGAACGCGCCCTTGCCCGCGAGAGACAACGCTGATAGAGTCAAACCAATGCAAACCAACGCCACCTAGGTGGCGTTGTGCAAACGCGACACCTAGTCAAACCGATGCGAACGCGGTGTGCACCCCCCGTGCTGCTTCGCAACGTGCACTGAGCGGGAGATGGTGTAATTTTTTAGGGGCGAAGCTCCTTAAGAGGTGCGTCGGTTGTCACGTATTTGACTGACTGACTGAAAAACCTAGTGTTTGTACGGAGCAGTCCGTAGGGGGCCGCCCCGTACAAACACTAGGTGGGCTCCGTCTTACGGGAGCCCATTGGCGTCGGCCGGGGCCCGGGCCTGCTCGACCAAGGCCCGTTGGGCCGTCAGGTCAGAGTAGCCGAGCAGGGCTGCCTCCCAGTCTTCCCGGGAAGGGTTGGGTAGAGGGGGTAAGTTTGGGTTTTTTTGGTATGTCCACACCATGTGGAAAATATCAGAACTTTCCTCACAGTGCGGGCACTTCCCCGTGCAAGTGGGGTCAAAATGTTTTGCTATTGCCGGGCACAATAGAGTTCGGGTATAAAGGCGAAGGAGTGAGTATTCGCTCCTCCGCCTACGTGAGGCCCTTACATGGTTTAGGATAAATATTATGGCCGGATTGATAGAATTGCGTGATCTCCTTGAAGGTGTAGGCGGGGTTGGCTTCGGGGTCCGGATCGATAGGGGACGATGGTGGTGCCCGGAGAATGAGAGCGCGGGCAGCGGCATCGGCCGGCTCATTGCCCTCGAGGCCCGTGTGAGCCGGTGCCCATATGACCATTCGGTGCGCGGGGGCACCAATGTAATTGCTGTTTTGCAGAATTTTGTAAGCTAAGTATGGGATGCACCCCTGTTCGATATTGCGGCAGGCCCCCCTAGAGTCGGTGATGATGACTCTCGAGTCCTGATCTGCGGCGGCTAGCGCAATAGCGATCTCCTCCGCGTGTGTAATGTTGTGTGCACAGAAGATGAGTCCATTTACTGCGATGTTTTGGTGGACGACCGCGGCCGTGTACCAACCCCCGTGGTACGGGCCGGACGCGTCCAGTAGAATATTCCGCGAGGCGCCCCCCATTGTGGTCGTCTCGTGTCATGTTTGCCGGAAGAGGGCGCACGTGCAGACTTCCGGAATCTGTACGCGCTCTTCCGTGCGTATCGAGTGGTGAATGTGTATTCGGGCAAGGAGGCGGCGACCCGACGGCGTGTTAGAGAGTCTAGTGTATTGGTTCGTCAAGTGCGCCTCTCGCAGCTCCTTGAAGGTGTTCACCATTCCCAGGCCCAGGAGGCGCTGGTTGGAGGTGTTGACCGCAAGGTCAAGGGCGCGCTTGTAAATTTTGCGGAGAATGACTTCGAGTACATTCTCGTCGAACTTGCGTAGGTGGAGTATGGAGCCGAGTACAGGACTCGGCTGGTTACGAATGCATGAGCCAGCCGCAAGGCATCCTTGCATCGTAGCCCCCCGCGCTTGTTGGAAACCCGGCGGACCATGCGGCCCACTTGGTCCCCCACCTTACGTAGTTTGGCTAATGTTGTGTCTGCTCTGCGGTGTTTGTGTGTCACGTATCGTCGTATCGCGATACGCTCGCGCTCGCCCTCGGCGCATGCCTCCCGGCGCGCGAGCTCTCTCACTCTTCCATCTGCTGTCTTGTGAGAGAGAGAGAGAGACAGAGAGATAGAGTGAAAGGCGCGCGTTGACTATGGAAACGCTCTTAGGGAGAACGCGCCCTCACCCGCGAGAGACAACGTTGGCGCAGGCAGCGTCTTCTAGCGAGTTTCTTGATTGAGAAATACCGACTGCTCGCGCTGGAGAGAACCGTTCACCGGCCACCCATATATATACTATAGGCACTGGATCTTGACTTGCAATGAAGTGCCGCTGGGAGATTTCACTTGTGCGTAGTTGAATCATAAGGATTCGTAGCGTGCGCGTTAACTAAATTAATCCGGAACACGGCACGATCTACAATGAACCTCCCGAGCTTCGCCCACTCATCATCATTCACTCCGTGGATATGCTGTGAATTTTTTTGTTTCAAGACGACAGGAACGCACTTTCACGTTTTTTTTTTGTTTTTTTTTACAGCGTAAGCTGTTATGAGATCTCAACAACGTTTGTTTTTGACGCCTTAGTTGCCCGCCGCCGCCGCCGCTCGTGTCCGTAACCACTATCGCTCCTCGTGAAGAACAGCAAACCTGCTGCCAAACGGCATTGATTTGCTCCTGCGAGATTGGCAGGCCTCTGCGCCATTTCGGAGGCTACGTGTTTTTACGAAGCGCTGCCTCGATAAGCACTTTTGTCCACGCGTCACGCGACAGGCGGCTTGCGCAGCCCCGACAGCAACCTGACACCTCACTTCGCTCTTCGATATACCTGATGGCGCCTCCTCGCAAGGTGCGGACCGCTGCTGAAGTTAATCGCAGAGCTACGCGCGCGGCTGCAGCAAGGCAACGTCGGGCACAACAGACCGCTGTGCAGAGGGAAGCCCAAACCGCAGAGTTGTGGCGCAGGGGATACCCACCGCCTGTACTTGCACTAGTTTCCCCAAGCGTTTGCAATGGCCTCCAAAAAGGTCGCTCTTCCAGCTCACGCTGTCACTGTCCTGCGATTCCGCGCAGGCCTGGCTCTTTTCATTACTACCCATTCAGCGGATGTGGCAACAGCAACGAGAAATGACCCAAGCGCACCAGCTAACGACGAGGCGATTCACGATCACGTGTTAGCCGCTGTCAAGAGCCCGTTCTTTAAGCATACCTCTGGAATGCTGGGCCAGCTGAAACAAAAAGAAACACATACGTTGATGTTGACGCGGTTCCCCACCCCGTTTTATCATCTTTGATGACGAGGATTTGCGCAATAGGCTGGTTTATTCTGACCGCGCAGCAAGCGGCCGCACCAGCTGCGCTCGGAGTGCTCCAACTAACCGTAAACTCGTGCATGCGCAGGTCGCACGGTGAGATCGGTCTATTAAGCACCTTTCGAAAGGTGAAAAAATGTTGCAGTGGCTTAGCTCGGCTATGCCAGGATATACGTAGCGTTAGCAAAGGTTCAGCTGATTATTCTTAGCTTTCCTGGTTGTCTAGATTGTCTAGGATTAGCTTGATTGTCATGCTTACTGCTGCTCCAATGACACACACGCGGTATACGTATTATCGGCATCGTACACCAAACTATGCTGGTCCAATGTCAAAGGTGTGGCCACATTCATTGATCCATATTTAAACTTTTTTAGCGCGCACGAAAGACACAGACACAGAAAAGAAGGACACACGAGCGCTAACTCTCAACTGTTTATTTTTTGGAAGAAGCAAACATATAAATACTGAACAAGGGGCGCAGAACACGTGGCACAGAGCATGAGGCAAAAAGCACAGCGCAAGTCATGTGACATATTCTGGAGTGCTAAACAGAATATGTCACATGAAACAGTTGGGGGAAGGTATGGTATTGATGTTGTTTTCAGCGCCCCCATTAAGACGCAACAATTGTGCCAGGCTGTTGCAAAAAAGCTAAAAGGAGGGGTAAGGAAATGTAGCTGTAGCCGTAAAGAAGAATCAAAGGCAACGAAATGCCGAGTAGGGGTGGTTTATAGGATACCTTTAACCTGTGGCAAGATGTACATAGGACAGACTGGCCGATGCATCAATACGCGTCTAAAAGAGCATGCTAATGCAATGGGGAAAGAACGTTTTCACACTTGTCAGATCATTGCAGGGCATGCCAATGTGAACCCGTTTTTTCTGAGACTGATATTTTGTTTAAAGACAAAGATAAACTAACACGTGAGGTTGCTGAGGCCTTTCATATAAACAGGTGTGCTGAAAAATGCATTAGTCACCCATCGGTGGCACTAACTGACAAGGAGTTAGTTTTTTTAAATTCTGTTTAGCACTCCAGAATATGTCACATGACTTGCGCTGTGCTTTGTGCCTCATGCTTTGTGCCACATGTTCTGCGCCACTTGTTCAGTATTTATATGTTTGCTTCTTCCAAAAAATAAACAGTTGAGAGTTAACGCTCGTGTGTCCTTCTTTTCTGTGTCTGTGTCTTTCGTGCGCGCTAAAAAAGTTTAAATATGGATAACTACAAACTAGCCCAGCTATCAGTCTTGCTACATTCATTGGATCATCTAAATCGGCGAGATCGGGACAAGCCTCCACGTTAAAGTCTTCGTCTGGAGCGACGGCTTCCCTATACAGGCTTCCCAAACGTCCCTCGTCAATGTTTATGCCGTAGTGCTTATACAGCGGCGAGTCTCTCAGTACCTCAACCCATGGTCCAAGCACATTGCGAGAAACCATGTTCGACAGATAGGTAGTCTTGGCAAACATTCTCCTCTTTATGTTCACCACTATGCACTTACCGTCTGCCAAGCCGCGAGGCAACTGCTTTAGCATCTCGTCCGTGTCTACCGGCACGTTCACCACGGGTCCCTTAATGCCAAACTGACCATTTCTCCAGTTCATTAGACGACGGATCTGAACGAAGGGAATGCGTGGCGAAAGTAAACGTTCGGCCACATCGTTCAGAACCGGTAGACCTGGCGGCATGGCCGGGTAACGATACCCATTGGTAACGCTAAAGAGTGGAATCTTCCGCTTAACGAGAAAGTTCTTGCACATTGTACAAACCCGCGCCACGGTTTCAGCCCACAGCGGCGCCGCCGCTAAACTCAACGTTTCACGCACGGCACTACTCAGCGGCGTCAAGTCTTTCATGTGCCATAGTCTTTCGCACACGTCGCACACATATTCAAACGGATTGTTTACGAAGTCCGTCTGGAAGTTCCGAGTCGCACTGGCGCTTTCGCTGAGTTTCACAGTATATTCAGTCGATCGGCGAGCCTTGACGTCATCGACGGCGTTTTGTTGTTGCTGCAGGGGTGGTCGGGCACGTCGCTCAGCCTCCTGGCGACGCCGCTTTGCTAGACGTTCGTCCCTTTGCTCCAGTGTCTCCGCAGCACGTTTAGCCTTCTTCTGTTCATTCCTCCTACGCTCAACCGCTAATTGCCAGGCAACTACTTCGGGATCCGACGAGTCAAGCTTCTCCGCTCTTCTGCGCTGTTGAGCAGCATTTGCGCTCTCCTTCTCCATGGCTATACCACACTGGCAAACGCCAGTCAGAAGCGCAGCGGCTGCAGCGCAGTGTCAGACGGCGACTGCACAGCGAGCGCGCGCCGGCGCCAGTGCGTCTACCACGGCTACGACGTCACTCCTCTGGAATGCGCAGACCAGCGGCGGTGAGTCGCGCGCGGCGGCGGCGGAGTGCGCGAGAGGTGCCGGCTCCGGTGGCTCCGGTGCGCAAGCTGTGTGACATCACTGATCCTTGCGCATGCGCAGCACGGCTCTTGATGTGCCGCGTGAAACGGGCTTGGCTAGGCCAGTGTAGCTAACGCTACAAAAGAAGAAGCTTGCAACGCACTCGCGTGTCCCCGTTCCTGCCGTCGACTCGGGAAGGTACAGGAGGAAAGCCACCGAACCTTCCGCCGTGCATCCCTAGGGTGTTGAAAATTAGAGACCGTACTGCCCAAGCTTGTGCACTTGCAAGCGTCAGGGCCGGTAGATTGAGAGTGAGGAAATGGCCTCGACACAAAATATGCTGCCTGGCTTGTGGAATGCCCCTTTTTTCTTCCCAGAACGCGTCCGGTCCTGTTTTGCTGCCCGTCATGCATAGGAAAAGAAAGAAAGAAAGAAAGAAAGAGACCACTGTTTGGTGAACGAAAAGAAAGTGGGAACGACAGAATTTTCTTCACAAAATTTCTAAGTCGATATGTCCGCTTTTTGTGATACTGTTAAAGCATTTCTTCTTTCACCAAGATAAGCACATCGATGTGTTCTTAAGGCCGATAAAAAAAAGAATCCTTAGCTCAATCCGCCTTTTGCATGTCTGTGTGGCGCCCTCTCGCGGACAATGGCACGATGTACGGCTTCGCGCCGAATATGTCGTCTCCTGCCTCAGTGTTTTCCTATGGCACAACATGGTCGAGCAGCGGCACACATAGTGAGCGTAGTGCTTATTTTCAATTTGACACGCTGCACCCACTTCTGGGAGGCCTCGCCGGCTTTGCGAACCCCAACAGCGAAAAGAGTCACCCGTGAGAAACCTTTGGGGACTCGAAATGGGGGGAAAAACGCCGCCCGAAAGCGAAAGGCAAACACCGCCCGCTTCCCATATGGACGTTCAGTTGTTGATGATGATGATTCTGGTTCGGTTATGGAAAGGACGCTAACTTCTGCAGCCCATGTCGGGAGCACGGCTAAGCGTCCGTAGGGGTAGGCGAAAGGGGCTGAAAGTGATAGACAGGAGAGGACCGCCGTAGGCTCCGGAAATTTCGACCACCTGGGATTCTTTAACGTGCACTGACGTCGCACAGCACACGGGCCTCGGACATTTTCGCCTCCTTCGAAAATGTGACCTCCGCGGCCGGGATCAAACCCACATTCAGTTGAGGGGTGCAATCCGGTTCAATCGAGACGGGTGCGTAAAGTGGAGGTACGTCGCGTGAAAGCACATGGCGCCTGCATCCGACAGGGTGGGCCTGCCTCCCACAGCGCCAGAAACAACACGGCTTCTCCTCTCAATGTAGTGTCTGAGCTCGCGCTTGCACGTGCTGTGAAATACAAAAGCTCTGTTGATTCTTTATATTTGTACTGTTTTTCGTTACTTCTCTACTCCTTTTCGTCTCCCCTCTCGAAAATGAACGAGTCGTCTTGGTGCACTGTAAGTTCAGGGACACCTAGCTGTTCTCTTCAGTGCGCGAAAGTTGGCCCACGCTGATCGCGGGAACGCGACATGAAAGCACCAAGGATAGACGTCTGTAGAACAAAGCCTGCGGGCCCGCGGTACCATGTACAGGCCCAGTAACAACCGAAGCCCCTCAAAACGAAGTTTGCACGCCTGTGGACGAGGTCACGGTGCTGCTAAGCGGCTAAAAGACACGGGGAAACCTTTCCCTGACTCCTAGTGTTTGTGCTATTTGTCATTTTGTTGTTTTATGTCTGTCCCCTCTCCGTTTATTCCTTCGAATATGAACCAGTCGTCTTGGTGCCCTGAAAGTGAACGGACGTGTCTTCTCTTTTGCAACTAGGGAAAGCTTCTCTCCGAATGAGCTAGAGCTCAATCCGTGTTTTTGACTGTAGCGTTTGCTCAAGTCACGGAGAACCTGCATAGCTGGCCGCCGTCATGAACGGATGTACAACGAGACCAGGATCAATGGAAACGCCAAGCGAGTAGCAGCTGGAAGAATTCATGGCTGGAAGTGAATAGCGGTGTTATCTTACAACAACGAACGACGAATAATGCGGGGATGACGTGTATGTGCGCGATATAGTGTTTAATGAGTTCAACCACATATCATTTCCAAAACTTAATTAGAGCGCAACCACACGACACATCCACACACACACACACACACACACACACACACACATCAAACACGTACGCCCCGCCACGGTGGTCTAGTGGTTATGGCACTCGGCTGCAGATCCGGAGGTCGCGGGATCGAATCCCGGCCGCGGCGGCTGCATTTCGATGGAGGCGAAATGTCGAGGCCCGTGTGCTGTGCGATGTCAGTGCACGTTAAAGAACCCCAGGTGGTCGAAATTTCCGGAGACCTTCACTACGGCGTCTCTCATAATCAGAACTGGTTTTGGGACGTTAAACCCCACAAATCAATCAAATCAATCAACATCAAACACGTACAGCGCTCACTTCCAACTGATTTATTCATCGCACGAAGGCTTGAATATATACATGTGGCACATGCACGAATTAACATCAGATAAAATCAACACACACAATCAAGACATACATTTTCTTCCTGCTCCTTCCATCTCATAGTCTAGATCTGATGAACTGAAATTCACTGGGAAACAGATAGCGACGGGGTGCTTACACAGTGGTCCTTGTCTTTTTCTATATGTAAGAAGCCTCTAACACTTCACGTGCAGTTTTTCTTTTGCTTAGCCATACGTGCAAAGAAGTATACCCCATTTGTCAAACGCGTAGTGTTGTATGTCACTGTAAAAAGCGCGCATGTCTCGCCTTTTGTTTACATGGACACATAAACAAAAGCCTTAAAGGGGGGCACGCCAAAGTGTGTGGCTGTGTTGGGGTATTTTGGACAGTATAATGTGTGTGAAAACGTGAGTTAAGAGAAATTCAAATGAAAGTCTCATTGCTGCAGTGTATTGCGTATAATAATGTGAAGCGCACATGTGTCACCCCTTGTCTACATGGACGCATGGATGAAAGACTTGGGGCGGTGCCATATTGTGATGTGCGCGTGAGTGTGGCCTGTGCTCAGTGCCGGAGAAGAGAGAGGACGACGACGAAGTGGCAGCACGCGCAAGGTTGCGCGAGCGCTCTACGAGGAGGAGACGGAGTGCAGCGTTCGACACAGTCGGGTACCCGGGACCAGCGGTCCACGAGCTCCGGACTTCACGTGGCCGCCTGTGGGTGCTGCTGCAAACAGGGTGTCGGAACGAAATGTTTTTCGTTCCGGTTTTCGTTTCGTTGCGCAGAAAAATGTTCCGTTCCGTTTTCGTTCCGGAACGAAAAATAAACGTTCCGTAACGGTTCATAACGTTATCTTTTTCAATAATAAGAACGAACGAAATACTTAATATTAATAGTACTTTTAAAAACAACAAAAGATACTGAACTAATACATAAAAATGCCATAATAATTGTTGGGGTTTTACGTCCCAAAGCCACGGTGTGACTATGAGGGAAGTCGCAAAAGCTTTCGAAGCAAGCACACAACATAAACTTGGTATTCATTTTTCCTCAAGTTTGAATCCCGAATTTTCGTCAAGGGGGGCACACGATTTCAGAAGCAGCAGGTCATCAAGTGTACTCGCCGATAAGCGAGACCGCTGCACTGACAAAACGAAATTGAGTGCCGAAAATGCCCTCTCAACGCTGACTTGTGTGGCTGGCACACCAAGGGCCACTTGCGCTAACATGTACAGCTCCGGTTGCCGCTCTTTGCGCTCGTCTCAAAATTTCAACACATAAGCGACGACAACGCCCTCTCCACGACGGCCTGTGTGAAAGGCACGCGAAACTCCGCTTGAATTTAATACAAACAGCTATGGCTGCCACTTTCTTGGTTTCCAGCATTATTTCAACGCATCTTTCTTTTGAAATACCTGCCCGAGATGCGTGCTGACGTTGAACCCTGAGTTATGCATCATTGCTCACGTTGCATGACCTTGGTTGTTCCGGATCGTAAAGTCTTCCCGTGAACCGAAAAACGATAAAAAATATTTCGTTTTTGCTCCGGAACGAAATAATAAATAACGTTCCGGTTACGTTTTCGTCCCGGTCAAAAATATCGTTTTTTTTTTTCGTTTTTCGTTTTTCGTTCCGTTCCGACACTCTGGCTGCAAGGCTGTTTCGCACCCGGCAATATTCCGTCAAGCCTTCGCGTGTTCGTCGCCTCGGCGCTCTCCACGCTCGGCGCCAGGCAACGCCACCTCGGCTCCCTCCAGTCATACGTCCCGCCAGACGGTGAGCTTGTGGTGGCCTAGACTGTTTGTAGGGACGCTTCTTTTTGTTTTTGTTTTTCGGAGTTTCTTTTTGGTGCCTCGTTCAAGTGCTGTGTAAAAGTGTGCGTGTGTTTGGTTGCCCTCTGTGTGTATAAAGTGTCTTCTGGAACGCACAAGCAGCCTCGTCTCTTCCATGGGAACGCCAGCGTTCGCAGCCTAAATACATCTTTTCTCGAACCTCCCATGACACCTGGGTTAGCAGTCGACGCTTCTCTTGTTCCGCGTTTAAACTTCTGCAGCAGTGATTCAACAACGGCCGTGATGACCGATCGAGGGAAGCCAGTAGCCTCTAATCGGCTAACCTGATTACGGAAACTACGTTCCATGCTGTGTGGGCAGGACCTCCTCAGCGCCAATTCCAAGCAGAGAGAGGCTATGCCCCTCTTGACAATCTTTGAGTGGGCTGAGTCGTACGGCAACAGCTCCTTCTTAACACGGGGATGAAAAAACCAGCAAAGGTGCTCACCGTTCCACGTGAGGCTCAAATATAAAAATTGCAGACAAGCTTCTTGCCGTAATTCGACCGTTAAAGATAGGCCTCGTCCTAGTCTTTTAAAGACGTTGAAAATAGCTTCAGGGGATGTAAGGTCTCCCTGTAAAAGAATTAAAAAATCATCTACGTATTTAAAAACTTTTACAACGTCCCCCCTCCCCCCCTTTAAAAGCATTACCCAAGTCCCCATCTACTTCAGCGAAAAAGATATCGCAGAGAACCGGCGCGACACACGAACCAATGCAGATTCCCTGTCGTTGAAACAACCGCACGTGTCAAGCTTTCTCCGTTTATTTTCGGTTTCAAGGAGCCTGCCACGGGGAACTAATTGTTCGCGTAGCTCCGACATGCATTCCGCTATTCAAAATTTGATCGATAGGACGGGCTCCAAAGTACTCATTTGCTGTAGCCACAAATTACTAATAATTAAAATGTTAATTAGTGTAATTTTGCTAATTATGCATACAAGTGGGGGAATAGTTCTGTATCTAGAGGCCGCCAATCCGTATACTCGAATGGTACACAAGTCATTCCCGAGATTTCGTTTTTCTAATTTTAAAAATGTGTTGCAGCTAAAAAAAACACCCTGTATATGCGTTTTTGCGCGATTGGGCTTCATTCGACGAGTCGAAGCGAACAATATATTTACGTCACTTTGGAGCGCGACGCACTTTCATCGCCACTGTGCGCTGCAGGTATAAGCAGGTATATATGGTTTGTATCAGTCGTCTAGGGCGCTGAATTATAGGCGCTGTCACGTGGTTATTTTTGTCTTTCAAGGGCTTTCGTTGTCGGCAGATATTAGAACATTAACCAACGCTACTTAGTCAGGAACAGTTCAGTTGGTCATTTTTTTTTAATTTGATCTACAACTTTCGTATTGACAATTTCATGCTCAAGTGAATAAATAAATTAGCTTATGCGAATTAACTGATATTGAAAAACGAAAAAAAATTCGTAAAATTAGGATTCTTGATCGTCACCGAGTTTGTTGCAACTCGCAAAGCAGGCTCCGTCATTTTTAAAAACTTGGTTACATTTAAGTGGAACGCCCTGTATATTGATTTTTATTTCGCTATTGTTAAAAGCCTAGGGAAATATTTTAACATGGGCACAGAAAATATCTTGCACTGAGCCGGTCTTGTGTTTTAAAAAGGGAATCTCGTGACAACAGCAGGTACAGTCTGTTTCACACTTAGGGGAAATCTCGGAGCGCGTGGCATCGCGATGCGGCCATGATGCGGCGAGCGCTGGAGTCGGCCAGCAGCGGCTGCTCGCGCAGGCGCAGACGCGCGGTGCGTGCAGCCTTGAAACGCACGCGTCGTCTGCTACGACAGCGCGTGCTGGCTGTATTGCCAGGAAGCGTGCTACTGTGTGCGGCATCGCGCTGATTTCATCGTTAACGTGAGAAGTCAGCCGATATTCTTCACTAAAGGTTGGGCGGCGCCATACTTTTTGGCCTGCATTGGCAAGAAAGGAGCTCTGCAAACCTAATTTGACGACACACCTGCCTTGTGTTGCCGGAGGGCCGGGGTATTGAGCGGCTGCACGTATGCTTCGTCACCGCGTCTGCTACCGTAGTGCGCAGCGACAATAAACGCTGCGCCAGTTTTACTCAAAGCATCCTTGAATCCCGTATCTACAGATAGCCGTGTGGTTTTAGCGTCACGAATGGACGAAGGAATGCGGTGCTGCTGCATTTTGTCCTTTTCAATATCATTTTAACCTTTTTATCTCACGGAGTTTAAAGAGCGCCGAATCACCAATAAGCCAAAAATCGTCAACTAGTGGGCCACGTTCCGACGGGACACATCGCTCACTCAGTACCTTGACGCCTTGCTTCCTTCCGTCAAGAATGAGCGCTGTCCTGGCTGCTACTGGGGGCATGACCCGACATGAAATAAGCGAAGTTGGAAGTGCGACGCGTGCATTTCCCGCCGACGGAGAGCGCCTGTCTCGTGTCACTGCAATGTTGTAGAGAAGAGCTGCTTTCCTCTCAATTTCGTCACCTAAAGCGTTACTTTATTCCGATCCATTTGTCTGATCATGATCGACCTGCGTAGTTATGTGGAATGCTTTCTTTTCGTTCCCCGTCAAGAAAAGACCGAGCACGACGTGCACACATGTAGCCTTTATTGTCGTTTCGCGTTACGGTAGCACACGCGGTGACGAAGCATACGTGCACCCGCTCAGTACCCCGGCCCTCCGGCAACACAAAGCAAGTGTGTTGTCAAAATAGATTTGCAGAGCTCAATTCTTGCCAATGCGGGCCCGAAAGTATGACGCCGCGCAACCTTTTAGTGAAGAATATCGGCTGATTTCTCACGTTAACGATGAAATCAGCGCGATGCCGCACACAGTAGCACGCACGCGCTGTCGTAGCAGACGACGCGTTTCAAGGCTGCACGAATCGCGCGTCTGCGCCTGCTGGCCGCGATTCTGCGCCTGCTGGCCACGAATCGCGCGTCTGCGCCTGCTGGCGCTGCTGGCCGACTCCAGCGCTCGCCGCATCATGGCCGCATCGCGATGCCACGCGCTCCGAGATTTCCCCTAAGTGTGAAACAGACTGTACATTAATACGCAAGCCCCAAATTCGGACTAAAGTCAGCTTGTATCATGATGTGTGTACGCTACCTTTACCCTGCACTTCTAAGTCTAGAATGAAACAGACTGTTCTGTTAGCTTCCCGATTTGTCGACCAGAAGCAGATAGGGGTTTTCCAAAACACGGTAACAGGCAGGGTGACTCAGTTAAAAATTACGCCAGGAAGTTTATAAAATTTCATAAGCGCGCTTCAAGGACGCAACCATATTGGTATTGTTTATTGTTATCTTGATCATGTCAGGTATCCTTTCAACGAACTGACGTAATTATTTTATAGTTATCTATACTTGTAAACCATTGCGTTAAATGCAAAATGCTCAACTGGGAAGGTTTACAACATGTTGACTTTTGTCCTGATAATGCAAGTTAATAAATATAGGTCCAGTGACAATTTTTGCTGGCTCCTAAAAAGATGCAGATTTGAAAAAGTAACACGTGACGAGGCGCTTCCACGTCTTGTCATTAGCGTCCTCAAACATGCACGAAGACAGACAGCACTGGACACGCCACAAGCGTGTTGATAAGATGTGGCCACACCTTACGCTCTCTCGGCTTGTCTATCGGTGAGGTCTACGTGCATCATCGATTATTCTTAGTACATGTTCGAAGGCGCTGATGTCACTGCAGTCAAGTAAGTGCCTAGCCACGTCGAACATTCAAAATCTTGCGCACTTTCTTTAAGGGTTCCTCCAACGCTTTTAAAAGCAAAGCTGTTTGCCAAATCACACCTTGTCCGGCGAACCAAAAAACTATCCTCATTAGTTCAGGCCACCAAGAGTGCGCCTGCACTTTTACGTAATGCCCAGTGTGCGGTGTTCACACACGCGCTTCTTTCTTGTCTTGTGCACATGACCTCAGCTCACTACCGCATTGGCAAAACTGCGGCTGGCGGCCGCAAGCAGAAGAAAAAGAATACAAGGACAGTGTGCGTCGATTTTTTTCGGTGCACAGCGTCTCGTGAAGCTATGCGTTTGTGCACTGCTTCGCACCATGAGAGCGTGCGTGCTCTCATGGCGTGAGAGCACGCACAAACGCAGCCATGGGTCGCCTGAAGCTAAATCGCACTGAATGCGATTTAGCTTCAGTGTAAAGTTCCTTTAAAAGGATGTACACCAAAATTGCTATGGCACAACACGACTGCATGACGAACGTAAATGACAAGTCATGCCATGCGTGTATGAGCGGCATGGTTTACATGCCACAGTCTTGGTGCTCTTGTGGCCGTTTCGTTAAATTCATATGTAGCAAACTCGGTATAGCGAGACAACAATGCAAATCCATTTTACGTTCCTTATGCGTGCTTCGCCTTTCCTTGATTCCCACTGCACGTGGGATCTGCCAAATTTTTTCAATATTGGAAGGGGGTTTATTGGTCTTGGATAGCGTGTGGACAGGCGGTGCGACGATGGCAGCAGCCGTAGTTCTTGACAGCGTCGTCAGCTCGAGATCAGGGCTCGTGCCTCTTCCTCAGGCCGTGTCCCACTGCAATGCGTGCGTTCGTGCTTCCCCACTACAATACCCCGGCGGTGAAGAGGAGCCAACCTGGCGACTCAAGGTATCGTGATAGGGCTTGAGACGGCTCACATGGACCACCTGGCGGCCGAGACGGCGCTTATCTGTGGAAGGGTTGAGGGTTCGATGACGTAGGTGACGGGAGTCGGGCGCTCGATGACGCGGTAAGGGCCGTGGTACATAGGGGCAAACTTGGGATTTAGGCCAGGGGAGTGGAAAGGTAACCGAAGCCAGACGTGGGAGCCAACGGCGAAAGTCTCCACAGAGATATCGCGGTCACGGCGATCTTTTTGATGTGCTTGGTTGTCCGCAGTGAACGAGCGGGCCAGCTGACGACACTCTTCGGCGTAGTTGGCAATTTCAGACACATGGCCGAATTCGGAGGCGTCCGGGCGATACGGCAAAATTGTGTCGAGTGTGGTGCACGGTTCGCGGCCATATGGGAGGAAGAATGGAGAGAAACCTGTGGTAGACTGTGTCGCGGTATTGTAGGCGTACGTCACGAAGGGAAGGATCACGTCCCAATTGGAGTGGTCATCGTTTATGTACATGGCGAGCATGTCCCCCAAGGTTCGATTAAAGCGCTCCGTGAGGCCGTTTGTCTGAGGATGGTAGGCCGTAGACGTGCGGTGAACTGTGCGGCATGCACGAAGGAGGTCTTGAAGGACGTCGGACAAAAATACACGCCCTCTGTCACTCAGGAGTTCCGTAGGGCGCCGTGGCGGAGGATGAAATGATGTAAGAGGAAGTCAGCTACGTCACGAGCACCAGCGGAAGGGAGGGCGGCTGTTTCGGCATACCTAGTGAGATGATCCATAGCCACAATCACCCATTGTTGCCGGAGACCGAGCTTGGAAGTGGTCCGTAAAGATCGATTCCAATACGGTCGAAAGGGCGTGCAGGACAAGGTAAGGGCTGCAGAAATCCGGGCGAATGAGTCTTCCGTCGTTGACAGGATGTGCAGGAACGAATGTATTTACGAACAAATGTATACATGCCACGCCAGTAGTAATGCAGGCGGAGCCGTTGATACGTTTTTAGGGCGCCAGCATGACCATGTTGAGGATCAGCGTGAAAGTATGCGCAAATGTCGGACCTCATGTGGCTAGGGATGACGAGCAGCCACTTGCGGCATCCGTGTGATAGTTGCGGCGATACAATAGCTCGTCCCGTATTGTAAAGTGCTTGGCTTGGCGGCGGAGGGCGCATGGGTGTGCAGAAGGGGAGGAGGAAGAAAGAATATCGAGTATAGAGGCTATCCAAGGGTCTTTCCGCTTCTCAGATGACATGTCGGTGGCGGTAAGAGCAGCCAAAGGAGAGGCACCATTGTTCTACGGGTCTTCGGACGGTTGCAGGGGAGACCGAGAGAGCGAGTCCGCATCAGAGTGTTTTCGGCCCGATCGGTACACCACGCGGATGTCGAATTCTTGCAGACGAAGAGCCCAACGTCCAAGACGACCGGAAGGATCCTTCAGGGAAGCCAACCAACAGAGTGCGTGGTGATCAGTCACCACGTCAAAGGTCTGGCCGTATAAGTATGGACGGAACTTGCTTATCGCCCACACAATAGCGACGCACTCCTTTTCAGTTACGGAGTAGTTGGCTTCCGCCTTGGTGAGGGCACGGCTAGCATAAGCGACGACATACTCTGAGAAGCCGGGTTTGCGTTGCGCGAGTACTGCACCAAGGCCGACACCACTCGCGTCCGTGTGTACTTCGGTTGGCGCATTGGGGTCGTAATGGCGCAGAATGGGTGGCGAGGTAAGTAGTTGCCGTAATGTCGTAAAGGCGTCGTCGCAAGCTTGAGTCCAATTCGAAAGGTCACCAGTGCCAGCGAGCAGCTTCGTAAGGGGTGCGATGATGGAGGCAAAGTTCCGGACAAAGCGACGAAAATACGAGCATAGTCCGACAAAGCTCCGCAGTTCTTTTACATTTGTTGGTTTAGGGAACTCGGCAACGGCCCGAAGTTTGTCAGGATCTGGAAGAATTCCGGCTTTTGACACGACGTGGCCTAGTATAGTGAGCTGGCGGGAAGTGAAGGGTCGGAAGTCGGAGTCGGGTCGGAAGTCTGAGTCAGGAGGGGGGCCACGTGCGTTGACTCCAGGCGACGTGTAGTATGGGGGCCGAAAAGTATAGTCGCGGAATCTGGGTGCCCGAGGGGCTGCAGACAAGCGCCGATAACACAATCGTGCGACGTGACCCGGGATGCCGCAAGCGTAGCATATCGGTCGGTTGTCGTCAGTCCGCCATGGGTTTACGACGGGCTGCTGTACCCTAGGAAATGGTACCGATGGCTGTCGAAACGGCTGAGGGGCCAACGCTTGCAGCTGTCGCGGTGGCCTTGCGGCAGCAGCCGCGTAAGTGAGTGGTGCGGCAACAGGTGCAGGCTGAGGGGCGGATGGCAGCGCCTCGGAAACCTGCTCCTGAATAACTTCTCTGATAGACGGTGCGAGACCGCGCGTAGGCACTTCTGGCTTCGGCATATACGACACACAGGAGAGCTGCCGTGCCACTTCTTCGCGCTCGTATTCTTTGATCTGCGACAGCAGCGTACTGTGGTCTCCATCGATGGTTAAGGCGTCGAGGTCGTCCGTCGTGGTAGGCCGCCGAACTAAGGCGCGCTGTTTACGCAGCTCGTCGAAGCTCTGGCACAAGATGGTAAGCTCAGCCACGGTCCGTGGGTCCTTTGCCAGCAGCATTTGAAAGGCATCGTCGTCAATGCCTTTTAATTCGACGAAAAGCCAGCACTGCAGGACACGGACAAGAGAGAACACACGCATACGCACCAACGCCGGTGCGTATGCGGCGTTGGTGCGTATGCGTGTGTTCTCTCTTGTCCGTGTCCTGCAGTGCTGGCTTTCCGTCGAATTAATCATGAACCAACCAGCCCAGCTCTTCACTCTCCCAATGCCTTTTAAGATGTGCTTAATCTTCTCTTGCTCCGTCATCGATGGATTCAGGCGCCTACAGAGGTCGACGACGTCCTCGATGTAGCTGGTAAATGTTTCCCCCTGCTGCTGTGCTCGTGCACGGAGGCGCTGTTCAGCGCGTAGCTTGCGCACGGCGGGGCGGTCGAACACCTCTGCAAAGCGCTTCTTGAACGCACTCCATGTAGCGATGTCGGACTCGTGGTTGTGGTACCACAAGCTAGCTACGTCTTTTAAGTAGAACGGCACGTTTTGAAGCTTAGATGGGTCGTCCCACTTATTGTGGCCGCTCACCTTCTCGAATGTCGCCAGCCAATCTTCCACATCGTAGTCATCGGTCCCGCTGAAAAAGGGCGGGTCGCGCTGCCGCAGCGCGCCGGTTACGATGACATGAGGAGCTTGGGGTGCTGCTGGCTGGGCGGGTTCGTCTGCCATTATCGGGATAGCGGGTAGCGTCCGACTTCGTAGTTCCAGGTTTCATTACCCAGCACCTCCACCACTTTGGAAGGGGGTTTATTGTTCTTGGATAGCGTGTGGACAGGCGGTGCGACGATGGCAGCAGCCGTAGTTCTTGACAGCGTCGTCAGCTCGAGATCAGGGCTCGTGCCTCTTCCTCAGGCCGTGTCCCACTGCAATGCGTGCGTTCGTGCTTCCCCACTGCAATATAGTTATTTCGACAATTTTATTCGACATAGTTATTTCAACTATGTTATTTCAAACACGAATAAAGGCCTCGCGGCCCGTCGTCATTGACGCGGCCGCGGGGGCCTTTATCCGTGGTTGTGATCGGTCACTGCACAACAACGGCACACAATTTTAGTTCCTTTGTCGCTTGCCGCTGTAGATTATTGTAACATTCCACGACTGCCATGCACTGATCCAAAACACGATCTCTTTATTCTTCTTCTTTGGCTTCCCCCTGTTCCCGCCAAATCTGTCCATTGTCACACCGACCCACTACACTCTCCCGGACTTTGTTTCCTCCCTCCACTCCAGATAAGGGATGACGTTGGAAATGGCTCCTATTTCCATTGCACCGTTTTCCGTCATGTAGCCGATGGTCTTCAGTACTCCTTCTTTTGTGGCCAATTTTACCACTTTAGACGGCCCTACAAATTTTGTGTTCGGACCACCATAACCTTCCCGCACCAGAACCACATCACCTAGGGCTATTGCGGGAATATTTGGGTTATGACGTTTGTCAAAAGTTCTCTTCATCGCTTCCCTGTGCTTCTTTTGCTGTTCTTCCCCTTTCTTCGTTTCCTTCAAGTGAAGCTTCTCTGATATGCCAAGGGAGCCAAGGCAGGCTCCCCGAAAGCGGCGTATTGAGGCTGCATCCAAGAGCGCTTGTATGCGATCTGTTGTGGTGGGACACAGCTGCTTGAAGGCAATACTTCCACCCTCCTGGGAACCCTGGGTACATACTTATATATTGTTTTACATCTCGGATGACACGCTCTGCTAGTCCGTTAGCTGATGGATGGTAAGGGGCTGTAAACTTCAGGGTAATTTTTCTTTCTCTTGCCCACCTTGCGAATGCCTGGCTTCTGAATGCGGGTCCATTATCGGATACAACACATTTAACTGCTTTAAACATGTCTCTGCTCAAGAGCGATATGACAGCAGCAGCATTTTCTTTTCCTGGCTTGGCTGCTAGCATCCCTGAGCACTCGTCAATGCACACCAAAAAGGATTGCGTTTTCTTCACTCCTTCGCTTTTTTTCTTCAGTTGTGCGAAATCAACATGCACGGTTTCGAATGGTATCTTCGAATGAGGTGGGAAAATCATGCTGTCTTCTGCTTGTATTTCGCTTTGTTCATTTGACATTGCCGACATGAGCTAATGTACTCGTCAATATATTTTTTCATGCCAGGCCACGTAAACCTTCTCCTCATTTTGTTGTGTGTTCGCCAGAAGCCGTCATGCCCTCCTGACTCGGGACAGTCGTGATAAAGGCCGAGAAGTCTTGTTCTCAGAGTATTCGGTACGTGAAACCTTCCGTCTACATACATCAGCTCTTCTGTGCCTTCCCACATTTTAAGTGAGTTCACGGTCCAGCACACATCGCACAGCATCGTCACGGTCCAGCACACATGGACCGTGACGATGCCGTGTTGCCTCCGCTAAGGGAATCATCGCCAGGACCCCTAGCTTCAATGCCAGCCCAAGCCCACGAGGTGCCCTCCCGGCTGACACACAGCGGACGGCTATCAAGAGCACCCATTCGCCTGGACCTTTAACTCCGTTCGGCAACTCACTAAGGGGGGAGTGCTGTGGCGGCAGCCAAGCCAAGCCATGCTGCCAGGCAGCGCCACCCTCCGCTGCTCTCCAGAACCACCAGAGCTAACCCGAATAAAGTCAGTTGATGTTTGTGATCCACGCCGTGCGGTTGTGTCCGCTTTTACCGCGCGTACACGCGTCCCAACAGTGTCATGATACGTAATTTTGTGCGGCGAACTCGAAAATCAAGTCGGAAATTTGCATAAACCAACGCAAATAACTTTATTTTGCCGAAAACAAGCTGCAGGCGCCGCGGCTGCCATCGCGAGTCTCGCCGCCGCTGTGATTGGTCGAAGCTCCATGACATCATTGTCAGGAAGGTGAGGACAGCAGACTGCGCTCGCCGGCAGGCAATGCCGTGTTTATCTGTTGAAATCGGGTAGTTGCTGTTAGTATGGCGAACTGTGAAAGTCGGAACGAGTTCTCTGTACATCCGTACATGTTCGAGCCGGTCGCCACTGTAAAGGCGACGACTGAAGCGGCACAGGAAAGCGAGTCCCAACCAGCCACCTTCACCCGCGTCGGAAACATAGACTTGTACGTATAAGATGCATGTCAGTGCTTAATTTCACTGTAGTAAACTGTTACAAATGATACGTTCATCCGTGGATATCAAATTTGGTAAGAAACAGCAGCATCGGCACTCGCTTTTAGTCGCGTATTGGCACGGTCCGCGCTACGCGCGGGCATCGTGCAGAAACATCAGCTGTTCGTGGATTTCACAGCTCAGAGTGCAGCGTTGTTAATGCAGTCAGTATCGTACTTCGCAGCGGGCAAGGCGCACGCGATGAGTCAGTATTCTACCGCGAGGAAAAAAAAAAAAGCCAGACGGGTGCCGCTCTCGCCGCAGCGGTGACATGTGCTCTGAACTGCGCTTAAAAATTGCGCAAGGATAGTTTGGCTCATATATTGCAGTTCTCTTTTTTATATAATACCGTCGCTTTTTCTAAATTCTGCCCAGTACTACAGTGATGGTGTGTTAAAATGCAAACGGTATATTAGCTGCGTTAGAAGCATGCGACTGTCGTGTAGAGTAGCTGTTTTCGATGCTGCGTGCTGATATCTGTGTACACGTGTTTCGCCGTAGGTGATCATGCGCTCACTGCGTGCAAATGGGGAAAGAGGAGGACTGCTGCTGCTGCCTCGAAATTCGGCAGATTCGCGACCGCCAGAAACATCCGAGGTGCATCACAACAACAAAAAAATTTAAGAAATTTAAAATTCACGAAGGCAAGTCGTGGTGGCGGCGTGGGCCCCTTCAGGTGCGGAAACACAGAAGGAACCGCGTCGCTGTTCAGTCGCACTCTTGATCGTCATCCTTCACGTTCATGTTATACTTTAGCGCAAAGGTAACACACACAGTACAGAAGGACCACAAACAACAAAGGCGCTACTAACAACTGATTTATTGAAGGTGGAAAAGACAGCTTTTATACATCCAGAGATCTGCGCAGGCGTACCACAACAAGGAAATTTGAATATCGGCAAACAGAAGGTTATCACACCAGGCGCGATAGGAATTTGATTTCAGCGTTGTATAATAGAACAGATGTATCACTAACACATTGTTCACCTGCTTTTCTGATAAAGTAAGCCTCCAAGGTTTCGCGGGCTGTTTTATGCTTACTCCTGCCAAGTACTCTCACGGCGCGGAAACGTGGTTCACAATCAGTGCAGGCAATGCAATGAACGACAAGATTCGTCCTCTCCTTGTTGGCTAGGTCATTTGCATGCTCCCGGAGTCGGTCGTTAGCGCAACGCCCCGTCTGGCCGATGTACACTTTGCCGCAGGACAGGGGAATCTCGTAGACGACGTTTTTGGTGCATTGTATAAAGCGTGTTTCTTCTTGCAGCCACCCTTATTGTCCGCACAAGAGACGCGACGGCACAGCTGAGCCAGCTTCCTGGGGGCAGAAAAAACCACCGGTACGCTAAACCGATCAGGGACCTTCTTCAGCCTGTGGGAGACACGATGCATATACGGCACCACTTCAGGCCTATTGGTCCCCTCCAGAAACGCTCCTCAAGAAAATAAAGAAAGGGACTGGCAGAAATACCGCGAGGACGTTGGAGGGGACCAATAGGCCTGAAGTGGTGCCGTATATGCATCGGGTCTCCCACAGGCTGAAGAAGGTCGCTGATCGGTTTAGCGTACCGGTGGTTTTTTCTGCCCCCAGGAAGCTGGCTCAGTTGTGCCGTCGCATCTCTTGTTCGGACAATAAGGGTGGCTGCAAGAAGAACCACGAAACACGCTTTATACACTGCACCAAAAACGTCGTCTACGAGATTCCCCTGTCCTGCGGCAAAGTGTACATCGGCCAGACGGGGCGTTGCGCTAACGACCGACTCCGGGAGCATGCAAATGACCTAGCCAACAAGGAGAGGATGAATCTTGTCGTTCATTGCATTGCCTGCACTGGTTGTGAAACACGTTTCCGCGCCGTGAGAGTACTTGGCAGGAGTAAGCATAAAACAGCCCGCGAAACCTTGGAGGCTTACTTTATCAGAAAAGCAGGTGAACAATGTGTTAGTGATACATCTGTTCTAGTATACAATGCTGAAATCAAATTCCTATCGCGCCTGGTGTGATAACCTTCTGTTTGCCGATATTCAAATTTCCTTGTTTTGGTACGCCTGCGCAGATCTCTGGATGTATAAAAGCTGTCTTTTCCACCTTCAATAAATCAGTTGTTAGTAGCGCCTTTGTTTTTTGTGGTCCTTCTGTACTGTGTGTGTTACCTTTGCGCTAAAGTATACCATGAACGTGAAGTCTGAGCACCAACTAGCCCAACTTTTAACTATTTTAAAGTATACTTGATCGTCAATCCCAGCGACTGCATGAGAGCCGGGTTTCGTACGTAGTCGCTGTCACGAAAGTGCTTGGAGCGCAGCACGCTTGATCTCGTAGGTTTGAAGTCTTTTCTTTTAACTGCAGCGGCCCATTTTGCAGCCATCTTCTGATCCCGAGGAAACTTGTGAAAAGCGACCTCATCGCGACTGTAAGTGCTGCGGCAGCCATATGCCGCGCAGTAACTCGGCATCGCGAGTCCACTTCAACCTTGCACAAACACAAGTAGTGAATGTCGGATGGCGAAAATCTTCAATCAGAAGAGAACGGTGCAATGGCAAGAAATACCTACGAACTGGCAGAACTGATGCTTCGCTAGGCAGCAGATCGCAGCAGAAACAATCTGAGCTGACTGAGCGACGCAGGCGGCCCGGCGGCTCGACCCTGACGATGACGTCACCTCCCCACGTGTCTATCTCTCCCAAGCTCCGCCCCTGCGCGCGCGCCGAGGGGGGCGTTCCCTCGGTCAAAGTTTGCTCGCTTATAGCGCCGTTGTTTAATCGACCATCGCGAAAAAAACCTCCGTAGGCATGTTGTAAGAGGTCGCGGATACCGAATTCGAATAAATTCGCGAATTCAAAACATGTTCAGTGTCCCTTTAAGGCGGGGGAGGAGGCGGCCCAGCGTGCACGAAGGCACGTGCGCGATGCGCACCCCTTCTTTTCCGAAAATCCGCGCCAACGCCTCGCTGGCTCCTTGAACATATGGAACTGGTACGCGTTTTTGAGTGCTGGCAGCTGACGCTGATTGGGATTTGCGTAATCTCTTTTGCTCTGCACGGCGGGTGACGGACCGAATGAAGTTTTTTTGGGTATCCGTTTTTCCTGAGGTCCGCAATCATGTAAGCCTCTTCTTTCCTGCGCTCGGTGTCACTGGAGCATACGTTTTTGGCCCTCTGAAGAAGAGCGGTCACAACCGAGGCCTTGTGGCTAACGGGATGAAACGAATCGTATTGAAGGTAACGGCCGGTGTGAGTCGGCTTCCTGTAAACGGAGAACTCCAAGCCATTCCCTTTTCTTGCCACCTGGACGTCGAGAAAGGGAAGGGTGTGGTCGCGTTCACACTCCGCCGTGAACTGTATGGCTGGGTGAACGGAATTTAGGTGCTGTCTAAAGTTTTCGATTTCGGAGGTCTTCCTGACACAAAAACAATCGTCCATGTAGCGGAGAAAGAGCTTGGGTCGCTGCAAGAAGGAGCTGAATGCTCTCTCATGGTCAGATTTGCCATTGTGACGGAGATGGAGGCTCCCATTGCGGTTCCACTGTTTTGCCTGAAGATGGTTCCCTTGTAGGAGAAGTACGTACTCGACAGGCAGAATTTCAGTAAGCTGCAGAGCTTGTCAACAGTGAGGGGAGTTCTTTCACTCAAGCTTGCGTCATCCTCAAGGGCAGCAAGGGCACAGGATACCGCTAAGGGTACTGGGACATTGGTGAACAAACAGACGACGTCGGAAGCGACCATGCTCTCGTCTTCGTCGATGCTCACCTCAGACTCTAGCTGCACGAAGTGGCTGGAGTCACAGACATGAGTTGGGGTTTTCCGGGTGAGAGGGGCGAAGATTCGGTGTAGGAAATTTTAAAGTGCTCGGCATGGAGAGGAAGTGAAGTCTACAATCGGTCGGAGAGGGACGTCAGGCTTGTGAATTTTGGGGAGTCCGTAGAAACTCGGTGCGGAGCCGCTACGGCAGATTAGCCGTAGGTAAAGTGGATTTAGCTCAGGGTGGTTCTTGAAAATTTCGGCGAGCAGCTTGTTTAGCTGTGTCTGAGTTTGATTCGTTGGGTCCTTTCTTAGCTCCATATATGTTTCCCCCTCCAAAAGAGCTGATATCTTCCGGTCATAGTCCCGGCTGTCCAGCACCACCGTTGAGTTACCTTTGTCGGCGGGGAGGATGACGATGCTTCGATCTTGTCGGAGTTCTCGAAGTGCCTGGCTCTCCTCTGCGGTCAAGTTCTTTTTCCTTTTTAACGGTAATTTCGAAAGTATCCTAATCGATTTTAGTCTAACTCCTTCCCTGGCGCTTGGCCTCACGCTCTGGACGGCTTCCTCTACAGCTGCGACGAGTTTCGGCAGACGGGGCGTCGTAGATGCGTTGTAGCCATGCCCCTTTGCCAGAAGTTTCCCGAAGAGTGAGCGGCCAAGACGAGAGATTGGTGACAAACCTGGGATTTGGGGTGTCTTGAGGGGAACCCGGTCCAACAGGTAAGAGAGTTTTCTCTCCTGCGTGGCCCGGTGCTTGTTCGCCGTCGACGCCGCAACGGAGTCCGCGAATGCGTCGACTGGTGGCATCAATTCAGGGATGCGGTGCTGATGTTGGCGCTTGGTAAAGAACAGGTCCAATTCCTTTTTCCGGAGCGAGGCGTTGATTTCATGCAGGCGGGCGTTGACCAGACGTTGTTCTGCTTTCATAACTATTTCCACACCTTCGGGAGTCGAAACAGGTCGTTTCAGGCGCAGGCTTCGAGGAACGACTTTCCTATTTTGCAGGTGCGGCTGAAGTCGAGGTGAGTTTTGAGAGAGAACAACTTTATTGGTTCGATCCGGCAAAACAGGGGAGGGGATAGGGATGGAGACTCTTGCGTGCCCGCTTGCCCTACGGAGGCGGGGGCCGTACTACAAGCCCGAAGGCGAGCACTGGCCGCCTCGCGCTCCAAGGAGAACGTGGCACATGCTGCTCCAATCGCTCAACGTGGCGCAGTGCTCCAATCGATCAACTGTGGGTAATCTTGCCTTCGTTGTGATGCTCCGTATCTTCGTCCTAGACCTTGCGTCCACCCTTATCCGTTGCCCCGCAAGCGAGACGACGTTTCGGGTTTCTGCCGGTCTAGGAGCTCGAGGACGTGCTGGACGACGGCCCTTTGAGTCTCGAGGTCTGTGCTGGTAATCTTATTGCCGATCTTGTCTGGCATCTCGATGTCTTGGGTGTTGGGTGCGGGAGGCGAGCATTCCCAGAGTATATGGCTCTGGGTGGCCCGTGCCTTCTTACACCGTTGGCACGTGTCCGTGTGATATATTTCCGGACAGACGTGTTTCGCCCATACCGGAGTCCAAATTGCTCTTGCTTGTAACTGTCGGAAGGTGGTCGCTTCCTTGCGTGTTAGGTCCCGATGAGGTGGTGGATACTTGTTACGGCTTGCCCTGTACCACTGCAGGACTTCTCCGTACTTGGTGATGGCAAATTCTTCGCTGTTCGCGTTCTCGGCCTTGGCTTCTGTCGGGTCTGCTTCGCGCATATCGGGGAGCGATGACGGGAGCCCGCGTCTTGTTAGCGCGTGCGCCTCCCTGTCTGCTTCCTCGTTGCGGTTTGGACCAACCGACTCGTCCAGCTTGCCAGCGTGTGCCGGGAACCACTTGATGGTGACGTTGGTTGCCAGTCTTCCATTCTGTGCTGTTGAAGTTAGCGCTCTTGCCGTGGTGGGGTATACGCTGTTTTGCGAAATGTTGGTGACCGCCGTTTTTGAATCGCTTATTATCGTGCGACAGTCTGTTGCGTGCATTGCCAGTGCAATGGCGTATTCTTCCGCCTGCGCTGGTGTTCTGCACCGTATGCTTCCTGCGGAGACGAGTTCCCCGGTGCTTGCTCTGAGGACCGCCGCCGTATAGGCGTTCTTCACGTTGTGGTATTTGGCCACGTCCACGTAGTAGGCGTGTGGATCGTTGCGATGGCTCTTTGTTAGTGCCACCGCTCTTGCCGTTCTTCGTTCTTGGTCATTCTGCGGGTGCATGTGTCTTGGTGCAGGTGGTATCCGGATCTTGCGCATCACGTCTTGGGGTAAGGCGGCCGCTTCCCTCGGTGAGGTATGTGGTATTTCCATGCCTATCCTGTTCAGGATGGCTCTCCCCTTTCTGGTTTGAGCTAGGCGATGGTACTGCGCTGTTCGTTGGGCCTCCATGATCTCTTCGAGCGTATTGTGTACGCCCAAAGCGAGCATGTGCTCCGTGCTTGTGTGATGGTATAGCCCTATGGCGCTCTTGTATGCCTTGCGGATGGCAGTGTCAATTGTCTTCTTTTCGTCCGCCCGCCAGTTGTGATAGGACGCCACGTACGCAACGTGGCTAATCGCAAAGGACTGTGTTAACCGCAGCAGGCTGTCTTCTTTCATGCCTTGTTGTCTTGTGGCAACCTTGTTGATGAGCCGGACGGCTCGTACTATCTTCGTTTGTAATTCATTCACTAGGGTCTTTTCGTTGCTGCCCTTGTCCCTGAGCCGGAGGCCCAGAACTTTAAGTGCTTTAACTTTGGGGATTTCTCCTCCATCGCCCGTCCTGATTGTGATGTTTACGGGTTGCTCCTTGAAGCGCTTGCCTCGTGGGGTGATTAACATCAATTCCGATTTTGCCGGTGAGCATTTCAGTCCCGTGTGTTGTAGGTAATCTTCGACTGCTGACACCGCTTCTTGCAACGCCGCCGCGAGTTGTCCGTCGCTGCCTTGCGTTTTCCAGATCGTAATATCATCCGCATATATGGTGTATTTGACGTTCTGTATGGTGTTGAGCTTGTTGGCAACCCCGATCATTACAAGGTTGAATAGCAGCGGGGATATCACTGATCCTTGTGGCGTGCCTGTGCTCCCGAGTTGTTTGGGTGGGAGCTGCAGGTCCCCTGCTATCACTTGTACTGTGCGATCCGTCAGAAAGTCTTTGATGTAGTTGAAGGATCTTGTTCCCATGTTAAGGTGGGACACTTGTTTGAGGATGGCCGAGTGGTGCACGTTATCAAACGCGCCCTGCAGGTCCAGCCCCAGCACTGCCGTGTTGTCCTTGGTCTTGCTGTCCGTTACTTCGTGCTTGAGCAGAAGCATTGCGTCCTGTGTGCAGAGTTTGGCCCGGAAACCGAGCATGGTGTCCGGGTATACGTTGTTTTCTTCCAAGTATTGCTGCCACCGATTCAGCAAGACATGTTCTAGTAGCTTCCCGACGCATGACGTGAGGGATATTGGCCTCAAGTTTTCGATACCCGGTGGCTTGTTTGGCTTTGGGATTAGGACCGCTTTGGCGGTCTTCCACTGCTGCGGTAGTTTTCCGTCTCTCCAGCACCGGTTGAAATATTTAGTGAGGGCGAATATTGTCGTATCACTTAGATTTCTTAGTGCTTTGTTAGTGATCTGGTCTATCCCGGGCGCCGACTTGCAGTTGATCGATTGGAGCACTGCACGCACTTCCCATTCTTCGATATCCTTGTCCAGGGGTGCGTTGTCCGTGCCGGTGTATATCGGCAACGGATCCGTCGGTGTCTCCGGGAGGTATTTGGTGTTGAGGCGTTTCTTTACCTCTTCTTCTCCCATTTCCGTGACTGCCTTGTGTAGGGTTCTGTTGAGGATGTATTGTTGCGTTCCCTTGGTGTGTTGTTCGTCCAACAGGTGCCGTAGTAATTTCCAGGTCTTGCCCTTGTGCAGCTGGCCGTCTGCTTCTTGGCACACGGCGTGCCACTGCTGCCGGCAGACCACCTTGCTGTGTTTTCGATTTCCACGTTGAGTTGTGCGATTCTTTCCTCAGTTTCCTGTTATGGCGTTGTTGTTTCCAGCGCTTTTTGAGTGAGTTTCGGGCCTCCATTAGGTGGGCTAGGCGGCTATCGATTTGCACGCCTTCTGCCTCGGCATTAACCGTTTGCGTTGCGCTCTGGATCGTGCCGTTGAGCAGGTTTGCCCGCGCCTCGATGTCTTCTATGGTTTCCGGGCCGTTGGCTTCTAGTTTCTGTCTGTAGTCATGCCAGTCCACGATGTGTTGTTGTCTGCTTTCTTTGATGTTGCCTCGAAAGGGGATCACTATCTCGAGGATCTTGTGATCACTTCCAAGTTTCTTCGGTATTCCTCCATTTCGCCCTGAGTGGTCTTGTAGTTTCGCCCAGAAAGTCAGGTCCGGGTTTGTGTCCCGTTGCGTTGACGTTAGTGCGTTCCGTGTTGTGGTCTCCAAATCATTAATTAGTTGGTAGCCCATTTCTGTCATGTCGTCCAGCAGGTGTTCCCTTTTTCGTTGATTTCGGGGTAACCCCAGAGCTTGTGTTGCGCGTTGAAGTCTCCCGCGATCTGCTTCGTCTTCTGGATGAGTGCCTTTAACTTTTGCTTGCGTTGTCTTGGGTTACTGTATAGATTAACTATCATGATGCTCGTGCGCTTCTTGCGTTTACCGACCACGATCTCAGTTGCCACGTGTTCGATAGCACTCCGTGGCATGAGATCGTGTTCTACTACGATAAGTCCTTTCTTCACCAGGGTGCAGACTCCCCTTCCCTTCTTTGGTCCCGTTTCCTGGGCGCCCGGGGGGGGGGGGGGGGGGGGGTTCGCAAATTATCTGTACCCTGGTAGTGTTGGTGCTTCGCTGCAGAGTGTCTCTTGTACGATGATGACGTCCGGTGCGTCTTCTGCTTGTATGTATTGTTGGAGCTGTGCCTTCTTCTTTTGAAAGCCATCAGCGTTCCACTGCCATATTGTGAGTGTCCCGCTTTGTTGTTTCCGTGCTTGGTGGTTGCCTTGATTTTTCTTTGGTGCGTTATCCATTATGGGTTGTTAGGTTCAGTGCTGGTTGTGGGATAATTCTTGCTGCAACGAGTGCTTGGATGATCATGTCGATCTTGCGGTCGAGTGCGTCAACCTTTCGCTCAAGTGTGTCTACCTTCTGCTCAAGTGCTCCGACTCTTTGCTCGAGTGCGCCGACCCTCTGGTCCAGGCGGTCTATTTTCGCCTCCGTTGGTTTTGCCTTTCCTCGAGTATGTCCAAGTCTCATGTGATTCGCCTTTCTCGGGCTCCCTCCGAGTGCCCTTCTCTTTGGTGCCGGTCCGCAAGACCTGTCTGCCTCTCCCGTTTCGGGTTCGGTGTTATTTTCCGCGCATGGTTGCTCTTCCATTTCGATGTCCTTTTGTTCCTCGGGTACCGGTGGGTTCGGTGCCGGGGTTGCGGGGCTGATTCCTGTACATTTGGCTGCTGGGATGAGTGCTCCCTTTGTTTCGGTGCTTGACTGTTCTGCGCATTGATGAACGAGTCAGCCTGGCGTCAGTTTCGGCCAAGCTCCTCTTCAGCTGCTCGTTCTCTTGCCGCAGCGCTCTGTGATTTGGTGTTGTGCAGAGTTAGGTGTGAGCCATTTCTTGGTGTCTTGTGGCTTGGCCCAGTTGAGCTGCCGTGCTGGTGGTTGCCTTCCTGGTTGAAGTTCATCTTCTCTTGTGTGGTAGTTCCCGGCTCGCAGAGCAGCCTCGGCGGCTTTATCTCTTTTCCTCGAAAGGCTCCGCCCTCTCTGAATTCCAGGCCTTTCGCCCTGCTTTCTTGTTGTTTCCATTGTCCTCGCGAAGGCGGGGGCAAGTCCGGGAAGTCCGCTTGTGATAGTGTTGATCTTTCATTGTTCTTTTTCTCCCATCTGCGCTGGGTGACGACAAAGGGCACCTTATATTTGCGTGTGCAGCCCTCCGTTCCCGTGGCATGCGCTCCGCCGCATAGCTTGCAACATTGCTTGCATTGCCCGGCGTGATCGGGTGCTGGATTCAGCGCCGCACGCGAAACAAATCTTGGTCTCCGGCGTGGGACACACATCGGCACGATGTCCAACCCTCCCACACGTTCTAAATACATCGTAATGTTGCTTGTAGAGTCCGCAGGGAACTCTGCACGGGCCGTACTTGACACTTCTCGGAACCTTGGTTCCTTGAAATAAAATTACCACAGACTGCGATGCCTTCCTTGATGCGTATGTAGCACTTGACTAGCGGTATCGTGGCCGAAGTCTTGGCTGATTGATTTGAAGGTAAACATTCGACAGAAGTCTGTCCGGTTGGGTAATTAAACTGAGAAAAACTTCTAAAGAACTCCAACCAGTCAAAAAACAAAAAGAAAAAACCCGACGTTTCGCAGCCTACTCGGCTGCTTCCTCAGGGGTGACTGGGGCTTCCAAGCTAAAGGTTCACAACTCAGCACTGCCAAAAAAAAACGAAGCTTTTTACGCATTCATTTCTTTACAGCAATTCATCCTGTGGATAGACAGTTCCTCGATGATTCAGTGTAGAAACACTCAATTAAACACATTTATAGCCACCAAACCAAACGGATTGATCGTACGCTCAATTTAACAAATGTTCAAGGTTTATTCAAGAAGCATAAGGTGGGAAAAATGCTTTATTTAGAAGGACAAAAGAGCCTGTGTCCACTATTTGGGTAGCGGACTAGAATGGTATGTGGCTGCATCAGCCTTCCACGAGGCAGGGTCGTGGATCTAGGGCTTTTTTTTTTGTCAGTCCAGTGCACTAAAGTGCTGTGTGGCTTCCCTCCATTTCAAACACACTTGGCCAACACGGGTCTTCACTGCTGGAATGGCTGGAACCGCAGCAGGAAAATCTGCACAGCCATGGTCGGGACTTCCCGAGCAGGTTCGTCCATCCACAAGGTGTTGCTGAAAAACTTCAGCAGGCCACTGCATGTGAGAGAACAACCCACATAGTCAGTGATGTGTGTAGCAACGCGGCTACTTTCAGTCGACATTTTGTTTGACCTGGATTACCTCATAGATAAATGTATACTCACTCTTATTTTTCATGAAAAAGCATATAACGAAAGTTTTCTAGGATATCATGGAGCAGGACAGTTCGCACTCCCGA
The DNA here is from genome assembly GCA_013339685.2 of Hyalomma asiaticum. Taxonomy (NCBI): domain Eukaryota; kingdom Metazoa; phylum Arthropoda; class Arachnida; order Ixodida; family Ixodidae; genus Hyalomma; species Hyalomma asiaticum. The sequence goes on from JABSTT010002302.1 coordinate 42,023, forward strand.
AACTTGACCCAGAATTCCGGACTGCATAGCACCGAGCAGTGCAAATGAAAAAAATCAGTCCCACAGGGGCTAGGTTTTTCATTAAAGCTGTTTGGTTTAATGACACAAAAGCCACTGTGGGTATCATGTGCTTGTCACACTGAAGGAGGCAGAATCTTAATCACTGATGGCTATCGACTGTCTGAAGCGCGCTCTCACCTCGGAACCTGTACTTCGCCATTCTGACAAAACCGCACCTACTCTGCATACCGACGACAGTGGTCACAGCATTGGTGGCACTCTCTTACAGCGAGACGAATATTAGCGAGAGAGGGTCGTTGCTTACGTAAGCCGCGTTCTGAGAGACGCCGAGAAGAACTACACCATCGCCAAACAAGAATGACTAGCCGTCGTTTGGTCTGTCCAAAAATTCCGACTTTACCTTCACGGGCATCATTTTACCATCGTGATGGACCATCACGCCTTATCGGCTGACCCTGTGCAGAGCAAGGCAAAAAAAAAAAGGGCTCCCACTGTGCACGGATAGCAGCGAGCAAAATCGCCGGTGCCTGATGTGTGTTGTCCTCCATTCAAGCTTTACGAGACACTTGCGCGAGATCTAAAATGCACTCCAAAATACGCATCACACATGCAAACAAACGAAAATACTGTGGGCTATCATTAGGCACTTCTAATTCATGTGTACATACTCATCATCACCTAGGTCTCTTCATGTTTATCTGTGGTGGGTTGTCATGTAGAGTCAGATCTGTGCCTTGGGGTCAGCCATTCTCTGTAGCCTCAAAGCTCAACAAAACGGAGTTATTACCACTGCTTCACATGTGGTGGAGAGTGCTCTTCGGTCCTCCTTCCTCTGCCACCCCGGTCCTCCCCCTGGAGCTTCGATCAGGACGCCGACTGTGTCAGCTGCTCGCCGTCATGTCGCAGCCAACAGACACTTCTACTTCACCCATCTAGGCTCCGACAGCTGCCGCCCTCATTGGGTTGTAAGCGGCCACCAACGTGATCCTCACCTGTTCGCTGGACTTCGTGGTGAAGACGTGGAGATTGGCTTGATGACTACGACCGGGTATGCGCAGCCAAGCTAAACACCAAGAAGTGCCATTTCGCAAGCAAGACAATCAAGGTGAGCGAAACGGAATTTTTGGCTTATGGGTTTTCGCCGAGAAAAATAATTCTAAAGTGAGCAATTTTGCCTTTTTGACACTAGAAGCTACCCTATCAAGATTATGTTTCAACAGGAGATCGACAGCTCTTTTTAACAGAGGGTTTACAGGTCTAACATTTTTTTCAATAGCTGCTAACACTTTCTCTAAAAAAAGTGCTATTCGGCATGTTGGGACGCGTGTACGCGCGATAGAAACGGACACAACCGCGCGGCGTGAATCCCAAACATCAACTGCTTTATTCGAGTTCGCTCTGGTGGTTCCGGAGAGCAGCGGAGGGTGGCGCTGCCTGGCGGCTAGGCTTGGCTTGGCTGCCGCCACAGCACTCCCCCCTTAGTGAGTTGCCGAACGGAGTTAAAGGTCCAGGCGAGCGGGTGCTCTTGATAGCCGTCCGCTGTGCGTCAGCCGGGAGGGCACCTCGTGGCTTGGGCTGGCATTGAAGCTGGGGGTCCTGGCGATGATTCCCTTAGCGGAGGCAACACGGTGTCGTCACGCTCCACGTGTGCTGGCTTGATGCGGTCCAGCGACACAACCTCCTCACGACCGCTTCTCTGGATGGTGAATTGTTTGTTGCCACGGCGGAGGACTTTAAACGGCCCATCGTAGGGTGGCTGAAGAGGTCGCCAAACCGCGTCGTGTCGTACAAGCACATATGGGCACGATGTGAGCTGCGGGTCGACGGCACCACACGCGACCCTGAGGGCCGTGGAGGTACCGCGCGCAGTTTGCTCATGACGTTGCGTAGGCGAAGTGCATAGTCACTGCAAGCTATGGATGCCTCCTCTGAGCCGTGCGCAAAGAACTCTCCCGGCAGCCTGAGTGTCGTGCCGTAGACCAACTCAGCGGCGCTGCTGCCAATGTCCTCTTTCAAGGTGGACCTTATACCCAAAAGAACGAGTTGAGGGCCTCCACCCAGTTGTGTTCCTCGGTTGCCGTGAGCGCAGCCTTCAGCTGGCGGTGAAAGCGCTCCACACTGCATGCCATTGCTCATGGGGTGGTACGCCGTCGTACGTATGCGTGAGGTGCCGATGAGCTGACTGATGGCAGTGAAAAGGGCTGATTCGAACTGCCGGCCGCGGTT